>VZTH01008170.1:117352-145736 GCA_013397815.1 Aleadryas rufinucha | reverse complement strand
GGGGACTCTCTACCTGAGGTTCCTCCCTCTTTACCTGTGCACAGTCACAAACTGCAGTGACCCCGCGGGGCTCTGCTGCCTTGGCCACCCCCTGAGCCCCCCACCCTCCTGACTGCCGTGAAACCTGACACAAAACACATCCCAAACACTGCCAATTCACACCCTTGGATCTTGCTGGAGGGTTCAGACCCCATCCCACACCCCACAGCCCCTCCTTCCACGGCCCTGTGATTCCCCCACTGCCACGGCTCCAGGTGACACCAGCCTGAGCAGTAAATGCTGTTGCTCTCTCAGAATTATTTCTTAATTAACTGATTGAAGAGAAACTCCGAGGTAGATTGTAGGGCTGTGGTTTGATTCCTACTCTCTCCCTTCAGCAAGCACTAAAATAAATCAGAATTACCTGGGGGTTGTGTGTTCAGAATTATCAGGAAATACTTCATTAAAAATAGAGTTAATAAAGCCAAGATAAAGGAAACACCCAGGAAACTGAGAGCAAGGACTCCAGGTAAGCAGCATGAGGTTAAAGGTGTCTGTGAGATTTCTCTGTGTTTTAGGGAAAAAAACAAGAGGCCCAAGGCTGTTTGATGGGCAGTTCTGGGAATTGCTTCCCCAAAAAGCTGTGCTCCTACCTGGCAGGTTGTTGATGTAGCCTCCATCCATGAGGAGATGGCCATCCTTGGGGTCACAGAGCGGGGGCATGTACCCCGAGAGGGACATGCTGGCACGGACGTACCTCCACAGGGAGCCTGCAGGGAGGGCAGCAGCATTAATTACCCAGCATTAATTACTGCCACGCAGGGGGGAGGCTGGTGCACTCATTAAAATAATCGAGAGAGGGAGGCTTTCCTCAGAACACTGTGAGGAAGTTATTAAAGCAGTTCATTATTTTCTGTATCGTAATCCAGGCTAGGACAAAACAAAGACTATGCAGACACCAGGCAAAAGCCCCAGAACCCACATTTTTAAGCCAGTTCCTCACATTTACTGCCTGCTGTGAGATCTCAGCATATTCCTGACTGCAGGGAGCACCAGGGCTTTGTGGAGCTGGGGCTGAGGAGGGAAGGGAAAGGTTTCTCCTGAGGACAGAGGGATGGACAGAGCAAGTGCAGCTGAAGCCACTGTGTTCTACAGAGATCCACGAACCCCTGGCTTTTAGCAGGACCTGAACCTGAAAAATACAAGCTGTAGAACCCCCAAAAATTCTATTTTCCCTCCTCTGCAATAAGCAAACTATTTCACTTGTGAAACCACTGCAAATGCCTGGTGGGGATCATTATCTTCTCTTGGGCCATTTCTGTCGGTGCTGTGAGGAGCAGTTACAATCCTTTAAGCTGTTAGAAACAAAGTTTAGCCAAGTAGAANGGTGCTGTGAGGAGCAGTTACAATCCTTTAAGCTGTTAGAAACAAAGTTTAGCCAAGTAGAAATTGATTGGACGTGTTTCCTGTACAACATTCTGCTCTAAGGCTCTTATACACTGATTTTTCTCTTAACATTTGCATCAGCCAAATTGGGAAGACACTGCATTTCCACAGGCCAAGAGGCTTGTCTGAGAAGTGGATCTTTAAAATACCAGGAATAAGTGAGCCTTGCAGTGTTAACTCAGTAATTAACTGCTTGGTGCTTCCAACAGCAACTCTTCCCAGCAAATTCCCTGGGAATTGATTTTTTTTTTTGTCTTTTCTTTTTAAAACAGGTAACAGCTCTGTCTCTAATTACAGCCCCAGCACTCCTGCTGTTAGCACAGGTTAATACTGGCACATTTGGGGGTTATTATTCATAGTTTTAGTGGAACTTCCACCCAAGGAAACTGCTGATGTGTGTTTCACCTCACAGACCAAACCAAGATAGGAAATGGCAGCAGCTGGGAACTTAATTTATCTCCATTCCGTGGAGACAACCGTAACCATCCTCCAGCTGATTCCTACCCTCACATTAAACTTCCACGGGGACAAGCAGCTGGATGGAGTGAGTTTCCTGACCTCAACTGGCTTAACCTGCTCTGGGAACGGGAATTCAAAACCTCTGAGAAGGGTTAATCCTTTTTCTGCTTGTTTTAGCTGCCCTGATCAAAGCCCAGAGTCCTTGAGCAGCTCCATGACCCCCCCTGGAATGGCAGGAATGGACAGAGTGACCTGTGCCAGCTCCAAGGACAAACATCAGAGATGCAGCAGCAAAGGCTGCAGCTCCTCCCAGGATTATCTGGGGCACCTGGAGGCCTCCCCTGCAGCCTGAGTCACTGCCCTGCCACCCCAGACAGACGAGAGGCAAAGGCAGGGACACATCCCAGGCACCTCAGATCCTCCTCCCCTCTTCACTCAGTGAGAAACAGAAAGGACTGGACACCCATGGGAGCTGAACCCAGCCCCTGCTTCAGGCAGAGTCTGTTCTGGGGGAAGACAGCTTCATTCAGGGGAATTTGAATCTTCAAAGGTTTCGGTTGCTTTAAGTCTGATTTATGACTCAAGCACCTGCACTTCACTTCAAGGAAACAGAAAGGTGCCAATGGACCCATTTTCTCCTCAAACAGTGAATGCAGCATCTCATTTAATTCCTTCCCAGCAGCCCTGCAGTTTGTTATCTGTGTACAGCCACAGCTTGGTGCTCAGCAAGTAACAGAGAAGGGAGAAACAAAAGGAAAGACAAATTTAAAGGTGAGACGAATTCCAGGAATAAGGGGTGACCCTGAAGTCTCACATGATGATTGAAGGCCTGGAGAGGCCTTGTCCACACTCACCATCCCTGTGCACCCTCATGGCCGAGGCAGTGATGTCAGTGGTGATGGTGAAGTAAGGAATCCACAGATCCTGCAACAGAGGAGTCCCAATTTCACTGAATCTGTGACCTTGCACTTAACCACACCCTGTGCCTGACACACACCAGAGCAACAGCCCCTGGACCTTACCAGACAGAGCTACATAAACCTGCAGGGTTGGAGAAAAACCCCTCAGTCCTGCATTTAAATTCATAAATGTATCTCTCATGCAAACAATTCATTCAGAACCAAGGCAGACAAAAATCCTCATTTCCTTTCTGCAGTAGCAAGAGCCCCTTGTTCCAGCAGAGTGTGCAGAGGCAGCACAGAGAGCTCCTCACACAAACCACAGTCACCTCCTGCAGCGTGTCTTTATTTTAATGTCAGGTGAAGGGTGGGGGGCTGATGGTCACTCCCAAGGGATCCCGAGGCTGTTTAGTGCTGGAGGACATGAAGAACATGATCCATGGCCTCTGGACAGAACAGTGTTCAATTTGTACCTCCTGGTGATGGAGCCAGGGGTCATTTCAGCAGGAAATGCAGACCCAACACTTTCTCAAATCAAAGAGGACAACACCAAACTTTGGAGCATTGGCTACAGGCACAAAGGACCCTGCAAGGTGGATCTCCAAGAAGATCCTAAAGGTTGCCTGAGATCCTGCAGGGTAACACAGGAGTGGGGAGTGTGGAATAGAAGGAGGGTGAGACACAAAAAGAATGGCCAAGCCAAGAGCTCTGAGAGTTTATTTGGTGGGGCCAGACCAAAGCACCCACCCCTGCTCCTGGCAGGGGAAGTTCCCCCTCTGGTTTCAGCTGTGCCTCACCTCCCACCAGCTGGAAAAAGCAAAGGGGAAGGTGACCTCCCAAGTGTGCAGGGCTTTGCTGGGGAGAGGCCAGTTTTGGAAAGTTTCCATGGTGCCTGGTGAAACGGTAGCTGCCAAGGGGAAGGAGGAGGACTCGTCTGAGTTAACTGAGCTTATGCCCAGGGAACAGCTGATGCTGCTCTGTCAATCAGAAAAGCTGAATCAAGGCTGAAGAGGAAAAGCTGCTCTCCCAGGCAGCCTTTGGTCACTGGACACGGTGTCTGGGCCTTCTCCAGCACAGCTCTGATGGGCCTTAAACCAAACACAGGGCTGGGCTCCAGGACCCCTGGAGCTGGAAGCCCTCCCTCACCTCACCTGGTGTGATTTCTGTGCTGTTCAACCTGAAGTTCTGCCCTGCCAAGAAGCAGGGGTTTTTCTGGTGAGCTTATCCTCTTCAGCAGCTCTGCAGAGCTGGTGGGACTGGGGAGGCCTCAGGCACTGCACCAGTACCACAACCCCCGTGGAAATGCCAGAGCAAAGTGGGTGAATAAAGTGTGATTACAAGAGAATCAGGGTGCTTCTCCATGCTGAAGGTGTTCTGGGGGTTGCAGCTCTCAGTGCATCAACCACATATTAAGCAAAAACAGGGGAATGGGAAAAGCAGCCTCTTTGACACCTCCTTTCATGCTCCTGGAAACACCTGCACGAAGCAAACTAACCCGAGCCCTCCCACGCAGCAATACAATCTCCTTGCTCAGGGACTGTTCCACTGATTTTGGAACAGAGCATCATTCAAGCCTGAAACAGGACTTAATAAAAGTCTTGTCTGATTCCTCACACCTGAACCCCCAGCTGAGATGATTTACAAGGGCATTTTGGCATGGGGATAAGAATTCTGGCACGGAGAATAAAACCTCCAGAGGCTGATGTTCTCACAGAAGGATGGGTAATTTGAGAGGAAAACTGCTCTATTTCTTGAGAAACTTCTTCCAAGCACCCTGGCCCGGGTTTGTGTGTCCAGGTGCCCCACCCTGGGTTTCTGTGTGCTCCCTGAGGGACCCACACGGATGATCCCTGCTTGGGAAGTGCCTGTGACGGGGTTTTTGGCACCAGGGCCCCCACACGAGCAGCAGTGCTGGGAAATCAGGAGACACCCACGTTACAAGGGTTGGCAGAGAGCAAATTTCAGAGAAAATGGAAACCTCCCTTTCAGTGTCAGAAATACCAGCTCAGCGTAAGCGCTCCTGCTCCCGTGTGGGAGAGGGGTGAGGACTCGTGTGGGAAGCACAGGGGTGTCACCTCCCAGCCACAGCAGCAAAAAGGAGGATCTGGCCCAGAACTTCTGAATTTTAAACTTTTCTAGAGCCACGAGGGTCAGTCCCTCGGGTAGGAAGTTCCCAGGTTTTCCTGGGATCACCGCGGATCCTCCCGGGAAGGAGCAGCTGTGGCCAAGCCCCCAAACACAACCTCTGCTTGTAAAGCTGGAATTAATTTTTACAGATAGGAATTGCCAGGTGGAAATCATTGCTACCCACCCGACCTAGGGAGAACAGATGGATGTTTGCAGTTTGGATGCTTTTAATGCTTTGAGAACATATTTTTTCCAAGGTTCCTGCCTCAGCTCCTGTTATTTTCTCAGTCTCCCTTTACCCTGGGGCAGCTCCCAGTTCCAGGATTGGTTACCCCACACTGACAGTGGGAATTGCAATGGAGTAACTCCCTCCTTCCTGGCTGAGCTACACAACATTTTTCCTTATTTATCTGAGGGAATTCTTCCCACGTGAGGAAACCCTGGGCACGGACTGAGGGGCTGTGATGGTCAGCACACTTGCACAGAGATGATGCTGTTGGATGCCTCAGAACCGGATTTCCCTTGCACAGGGAAAGGATTTCCCTTGCACAAAACCTTCCTGTGACTGCGAGGGAAGACCAGAACATGCAACTACAGCTGCTGAAATTCCTAAGGAAGGAATCTGCTGCATCTTCAAAAGGAAGTACAATGGACTGACTGCTGGAATCCAAAGCAGGGATACACAGAAACGGCCTCCAGTTGCACCAGGGGAGGTTTAGGTTGGACAGCAGGAAAAATTTCGTCATGGAAAGGGTGGGCAGGCATTGGAAGAGCCATCCAGGGACGTGGTGCAGTCATTGGAAGTGCTCAAAAGCCATGTGGATGTGGCACCTGGGGACAGGGGTCAGTGCTGGGGGATTTGTGGGACTCAGGGATCTTAGAGGCCTTTTCCAACCTTGATGATTCCACGATTCTCTAAAACCTGTTTATCTCCAGCACCCTCCCCTCTGCACAGCAAACTGCTATTTGAAGCCACATGATGATTAATCACTTACTTTCATACTTGCATTTAGGTAGGGAATGTTTTGGATTATTTTTACCAAATATATTTAAAATATATACAGTGTTAATTTGCTACATGATCTTTCATCACAAGGATGCAAACACAGGAATAATTTGGTTAAAATTGCAAATCAGGTGAAATTCCAAGGCTACCCAAACACTCTCTGAGCTGGGTAATGTAGGAAGACAAACACTGATAATGTGCTTTACAATCTGCTGCTGCTGAGGGACGGAGGAGAGGTGGATTCCAAAGGTGGCTCTTGGCTCAGGTGGACCACACAACACCCAGCAACTACAAAAAGGTCCCCAAGTGCAAACAGGACACAAAGGACTCTGCCATTATTGCAGTTTTTCTGCTCAGAAAAACTCACTCCAGCTTCAAAACTAAAATTCAAAAAAGCCAAACCCACTGGAACCCAATTTGAGCCCTTCTCAGGTGTCCCTGAAGGTCTCTGAGACCTGATTTGCAGAAAAATAATGATGAAGCAGTCTCATCTGTTCTTCTTCAGTGTCACAATTTTCACTTCTTCTCTCAGACAATGGGATCCCTTTGTCAAACTGAAATAGCTACAAATAATCTGCAATTTGTGTTTTCTAAATCCACCAAAAAAAACCCAGGCTCCTTCCTGCAGTCATGTAACACCACATTCACAGTTCCACCATGTTTTCAGTCACCCAACAGCTCCAGAATTCCTATTAGCATGGAAAAAAGCTATTTCTGCTCCAACATTTCCCAGGGACATAACTTCATATCCATAAGGTGAATAAACAACCTACCTCTATCTGCTTATCTTTGAAGATGTTGTTGATGCTGTTGTTAAAAGCTGCTCCAGAAAACATAGAGGTTATTGGGTATGTCAGGTCTAGAATAGTCTTAAACACCGAGTTCATAACCTAAAAAGAGAAAAAAAAAAAGGCATTTCAAAGGTAAATATAGGACAGAACCCATGGGAATGGGAGCATTAAGGCTGCAATTCCAGAGACATCATATGCCAAAGTTTAGAGCTGACATGCTGGAAGCATCACAGGTGCAGAAAGTGTTGAGGGGACAGAAAACCAACTGCAAAATCTACAACCAGGAGCTCCTTGTGTGGTAAATTTACACTGAACAAACCCCCAAGCAGCAGCAACCCCTGCAGTAAAGCTCTGCAAGAACGTGCATTGCTTCCCCTGTGCCCCAAAATCAGCCCCACAGCAGCGTGTCCAGCACAGGCCTCAGCCTTTGCACAAGGACATGGATGCTGCAGCTCCATTCCATTTCTTTTTTTAATTAAAAAAAGGTGCTATGAGTTATCTTCCTCTTCACATCCTTCCCACAGCAACTGTGTGGTTCAGTGGTGTGGGAAGGAAACCATAAATCCATGGTGGAGGAATTCCTTCATCCATCTCTCCTCATCTGGGGATCACACCTAATTTTTCTCCCAGACTTAAAGCTTTTCTCTGCCTCAGTTTAAGCACTTAGAAAATCACATCTGGGATTCTCTGGGACTGCAGAAAGGTTCAGTCAAGCACATGTTCAAGGGCTATAAACACTTTCTGTGGATCAGGGTCCATTATTTGTCATTCCCAAAGTCAGCCATTGGGATGTGTGACCAGCATTTAACTGCTACAGACTCTGCACCAGCCAGGGAAACCAAACCCCATCAGGTTTCTCAAAGCACTACAGGCCCCTGCACACCAACCCTTCAACTCAGCTCTTCCAACACACAGATCCTGCAATTAAGCATTCATGGATTCCTTTTTCTTCCATTTCAACAGCATTATTTCACCTATGTAGTAACCTACATAGAAAATGATGAAAATCCCTAAACTTGATGGCATTATGGCCATAATATTTGCCCATAACCAGGCTGTTGCTGTCAAATCCTAATAAATCTTAACAAGATTCCATGCTTAATCTATTACATCATAGTTAAAATGTAAAAGAAGTCCACAAAACCCAATTAATCCCTTGCAAATTAAATGGGGTTTCACTGGATGAAATACTTCTATGAGATGAAATATTTTCTCTGTCTGCACGTTCTCTGTAATTTAACAAACAACTTCTCAGAGATCAGGGCATCCTTCCCAGGCAGACACACGGAACAGCCTCAAAGCTGCCAGCTGTTAAAGCAGCTGTGAGCAACATCTGGCCTTGCCTTCGCTCTCACAGTGATTTAAAGAGCAGCAGGATCAGCCTCCATTGTCACATCCATCTGTTTTCCAATTTCTATCAGGGATCTGCCCAGAGAACACGAGTGCAAGGATTAAAAAAAAGATTAAGAACTCATTAAGAACAAGGATGGGAACAGGAAATGTGGGAGAATGCAAAAGGCTGAGCACAAACCCAGAGATGAAGCGTCAGCTTCATTCACATCCTCACTCTGGGTTTGATGTGCTGAGGACAGTGTGCCAACCTAACTAACTATAGACTGCTACCCACAGCTTCAGAGGGAGATGGAATTAGTGCTGCACCTAAAATAGGGATGAGGTCTCTGACAGCAGTCAGAGTGATTAAATCAGGGGAAGAGGCATTTACAAAGAGCCCTTTATTTAATACTGAAGGAAAATCTCTCCCACTCAGCACCAGCCATCGGGCTTCCCTTGTTGCAAATGATATTTATAATGCTGAGCCTCTACATTCCTCCTGATCCTGACAGTGATCTTGTCCATGGACAAAATACTTCTAATTAACAGTTATTTCTTAATATTCTCGTTTCTCAGAGCTGGAAGATGCCCTTTAGCTGATGCTGATGGCCAACAGCCTCCCTCAGCCTTCCAAGAATAGCTGCTACCACCTCCTGTTCCCCAGATAAATTCAGTTAAAGATCACCCTCTGGAAAGGCAGACAGAGCCTTCTGGCTCTTGCTCCACTTCCTACCAGGAGCATATCGATCAGCTCCAGCAGCTCCAGCAGCTTTGTCCCCTGACACCACCAGGATGGGAAGCCCAGCCCTGAGCCAGCTCTGCCAGTGCTCTCAGGGTTTGCAGCTCATGGAATCCTGGAACGGTTTGGGTTGGAAGGGACCTTAAAGCTCATCCCATCCCACCCCTGCCATGGGCAGGGACACCTTCCACTGTCCCAGGCTGCTCCAAGCCCCAATGTCCAGCCTGGCCTTGGACTCTGCCAGGGATCCCGGGGCAGCCACAGCTGCTCTGGGCACCCTGTGCCCGGGCCTCCCCACCCTCCCAGGGAGGAATTCCTTCCCAATTCTTCATTAACTTCTCATGAACTTTCATTTCTACAGCTCTGCTGCAGGATGAGCTTTCTTTTTAAAAAGACCTTCAATCCTAAAATAATTTTTTTAAAGTGACCCTGGGGTATAAAAAACTTCAGCAAGGAAGAGAGAAGGTTCTGCTCACAGAGCAGAAGGACGAGAGCAAAGACACGTGATGGTGGACAAGAGGAATTTTCATCTCTGGCTCTTTTGTTCTTTGATGCAGAATTGTGGCAAACTGGTGTGAAAAGCCAGTATAATCCCAGGATTTTTCAGTGTTCCTGACTATAAAAAAAAACCCCAAGGTTATGGGAAAACTTATGCAACAACAAAAATTTCAAACAGATCCAGTATTTTTTAAACTACTCAAAAGATCATCCTGTACTCATCAGCACCCACCTGTAAAGTTTCAATAAAACAAGGAAAGGAATTCACACAGAAAAAATGTTAAATAAATAAAATAAAAACATAACTCAGGGCTGGATGAGCACTGGCACGACAGGGAAAAACCAAACAGGACTAATTTTTGGCCCGATCAGCTCATTAAACCACAGGATCTCCCAGTGGACAAAGAGAGCAGGGTCAGAGGCAGAACCTCATGAATCCATGGGCAGAACCCCCACATTTATTTGAGCTGTCAGTGCCACCAGACAGTGACAGGCAGCAAATGATGGCAGTGTCCCACCCAGCCCACCCTCACTCCCATTAGGAGCAGCTTTTCAGCCCCACAAACACCTATAACCATATTTCTCTTAAAGAATACTCCATTCTTTGTGAGGTATTTCTTCTTTGAGATATTAATCCTCTAATTAAAAAAACCAACAATCTGCAAACACAAAAGCTTTGGCTTGTTCACTCTGCTGGTTAAATAGAGGTACAGAAGACACACTGAGACAATAAATAGTAACTAATCTGACTGGGAGTTTTCATATTTCCCCCTGTATTTTGACAAGAGTCATTTATTTCTTTGCTGCTTCATTAGGTGCAGAAAACACATCCCATTAAAAATATCCCTTCTCCCAGCACCAAGTGTACAACTAGAGAGATGCCAATTTCTAAAAATACCAGAAAGAGAAATAACTGCAGGACAAACAGCATTTAGTCTGATGGATTAAAAGGAATCCATAAGAAAAGCTCAGAGTTAACTCACCCATCCCAGTGAAGACATTTCCCCACTGCCCCCAGGCTGGAGAAGCCAGGCTGCACCCAGCAATAACCTTCAGCAGCACAAGTTCACAGCTCCAGAGGAGCAGCAGCAGCAGCTCCTGGAGCAGGGAATGCTCCAGCCTTTCTGCACTGGCTGAGGAAGGAGCTCCTGGAGCACCTCCTGCACGGCCACCACCGGTGGGGACAGCAGGAGAGGTCCCACTGGGGACATGGGAATTTGGGGTGATCTGAGGAATGTGTCAGCTCTCCCACACTCAGTTCCTTGGGGTGGATCTCCCAAGAATGCCCTACAAACCTCCTGGCTGTTTCCCACACACTGGGGCTCCTTTCCCCTCTCCCTGCTCACTACAAACACCATCCAAGAGGTAACACCTCAGAATAGGCACTGATAACAGATATCTAACCCCTCAAATGCTCTGTGCATTCAGTGTGATTTTGGAGAGGGGATTTCATGGCTCCCTTCAGTTTGCACCCACTCTGCTGGGCACTGCTGGTACCAGTGGGAAGGGCCTCCAACAGAGCAGGCTTTGCTTTTGTCCTCCTCACATCCTTGGACAGTTTCTGGGTTGGATATGCACCTGGCCAGAACACTCATGGAAGCCCTCACAAAAATCCATTTTTCATTAATAAGATGAAATGTTTGCCCTAACAGAGGTCAGCCACCTCTCCCACTACTTATTCCCAGGTTTCAAGGCACCAACACCTGAAACAGCCCCAGGCTGGGCCAAAAATTGCCTTTTACCTTGTGAAACATTCTCTGGGCTTTGCAATTTGTGCTCAGATGTTAATCAACAGATTAAATGCTTTCATTTCATCTCTATTCCTGGTAAAAGTGACTGTGGTTCCATCTTAGTGGTAAACTCCAGAGTGGGAACACAGCCCTGGGAAGCCCAGGAAACAACATCCCCACGTCCTGCACAGGGGAGACCTGATACACAAGGAGAGAATCCTCTGGACAAATGCACAGAGGAAAATTCCATGGCTGCAGCTTAACCAAGAGCTGGGAGAGAGGGCAGAGAGCCACAGAGTGCTGGGGGCTGGGAAAGCACTGCAGGGAGGTGTCAGCACCCACTCAGACGCTGCTCTGGAAGCATCTGGTAGTGACCAAGGTGGGAAAGAGAGAGCAAGGTTAAAGGGATGTCTGACACAACCCAGTGCAGTTGGTTTTATGTCTTTAATCCTGAGCCTCCCCCAGGTTTGTGATTCCAGCAAACTGCTCTGGATCATAAACAGTTTATGTTTTGGGTGCTTCCCAAGCCAGCCAGGCACAGGCAGTTCTTCAATAAAAAGCATAAAAATCCACATTCTTCTGGCAAGCAGCGATGGGGGGGTGAATCAGTCCCACAGTGCTCTGCCCACCAGGACAGCACAAATCTGGATTTTAGTGCCTCAGACACTCCCCAGCTTCCAACAGACAGCTTTTGTTGCAAAGCCATTGCAGATTAGAAGATCCCTGGGAGACATAAACAGTGCCCATGTGCCAATGACAGGCTCCTATTTCCCCCTGAAACCCAAGACCTAAGAATCTAAATCTCATTTATAAAATTGCCTATGTCCCTTTGTTTTCAGTAAGAAAACCTACAGGAAAATGTGGGTTTGATACAAAGAATACAAAGTTGTAACCAGCAAACTTCAGAAATAACCCTCAGCTTCAGACCGTCTGAAGCAGTGTCACATGGGACAGTTTTTATCCAGCATCTGATCAATAAATAAAACCAAGGCCAGGTTGGACAGGGCTTGGAACAGCCTGGGGTAGTGGAAGGCCCCTGGCAGGGGCTGGAAGGAGATATCTCTAAGATCCCTTCCAACCCAAACCAATCTTTAATTCCATGATAAATAAACTCACCCACAGAAGTCACTATTGAAAACAACCTTCACAAAACTTGGGTTAACTTTGAAAACAAGTTTTTGTTTGTACTACATACTGAAAGTTAGGAATTTCTCCTGACCCAGAGTCCCACCGCTGTGGAGTGCACAGGCAGGCCCAGGAACGACACATTTGGGAGTTATTTAGAGAAGGATTACCTCTGTCCCTCAGTTCCACTGACACATGACAGCATGTGAGAAAGAGAGAGAATTACACAAAAGAGAAACACATTTGTTGAGAGCTGGAAAGGAAACAGCTCCCAGCACATAAAAAGAGGAGATAAAACAAAGATAACCCCAGGTGAGCACACGGAAACAACATCACTGTGCCTCGACAGCATGACCGGGGTTTGTGCAGAGCTGAGCCAGGCAGCTGCCTCCTGACTCCTTGGACACGGAGCAGCTTTTCCAGGTGATCCATCAGTGCCAGGCAGGGCTTGTTCTGTGGCACAGACACTGAATTTCAGGAGGCTGCACCTTCCTGGGCAGCTGCACCTTCCTGGGCAGCTGCGGTGCCCTGCTGTGCCTGGGCCTTGCTCCAGGCGAGGAGGGAAGCGCAGCATTCCTGGTGGAGGGAATCCAGCACTCCCAGAGGAGGGAATCCAGCACTCCCAGAGGAGGGAATCCAGCATTCCCGGAGGGAATCCAGCACTCCCAGGGGGAATCCAGCACTCCCAGAGGGAATCCAGCACTCCCAGAGGAAGGAATCCAGCATTCCCAGAGGAGGGAATCCAGCCCTCCCAGAGGAGGGAATCCAGCATTCCCAGAGGAGGGAATCCAGCACTCCCAGAGGAGGGAATCCAGCATTCCCAGAGGAGGGAATCCAGCCCTCCCAGTGCTTACCATGGCCCACTGGCGAGCTTTGATCCTCATCTGGTTGTAGCTGCGCTCCTCGGCGTACAGGGCGCTCATGAAGGCGCCGATGGACGTGCCCCCGATCATATCCACGGGAATTCCAGCCTCGATCAGCGCCCGGATGACGCCCACCTGGGAGCAGCCCCTGCGCCGAGGGAGGGAGAGGGAAAGAAAAGCCACTGTCAGCCAAACAGTCACTGAAGGAGTGCAGAGACTGGCGATGAACGGTGCCTCCTAAGGAAGCCGGGCCCGCGCCAGCCGAGCTGCCAATCTCTTGCTGAACGAGCCCCGGTGCCAGGAACAAACATTAGGAATGCAGGAATCTCCCAAGAGACTCCCAGGGGATCCCAGGGAACACGACCACGCAGCCTGGATCGGTGGGAAAGGCGGGGAGATGAAAGCAGCCAAGAGCTGAGGCGGTGGACGGGCGAGGGGAGCGTCAGCGTGGATTTGGGGGAGCAGAATCTACTGGGGTCCTTCCAGAGCAGAGCAGCCAGGAAAGGCTGGAGTTCAGAGCCCTTCCCACGAGTTCCCTTTCCAGTGATTCTCCACAGAAACTGAGCCAGCCTGGGATGTTGGGATATCTCTAAGAATGGATTAATAACGAATTTGAAGGTGGAAACAGAAGCAAGCAGAGACAAACCGCGATGAGAGGGCAGAGGTTGAGCCTGCACACAGCCAGGAGAGGGGCAGATGAGGAGGCAACTTTTGAGGACGACACAAATTCCTTCAGGAGAGTAAACATATTCCTTGATTTCAAGTGCAGAAGGAATTCTGAGCAACAATGGAGTCAGGTGATGAACAAGAGATGAACCCCAGTGCTGATGGCACAAGAGGAAAACAGAAGCAGCAACGCCCCTACAGCAACCAGTTCTTATCCAGCTCTGCTCACACGGATTTGGGAACCCCTGGGGATATTCCCTGAAAAATATTAACCTACTGTTCAGTGCAAGTTCAAGTGGCAGATCAAAGAAACCAGAAAAAACCAGAAAACGTAACAACACACATCCAGGATGGGCCAGCATTTGGAAAACAGCGAGCAAGCTCAGACTTCTCACCCAAAAAAAGAGAGCAGAACTAAAAAATGACAGAGAGAAGCACAAAAGGTGACCAGAATATGGGATGGACTTCACATGAGGGGAAACTAAACTCAAGTCACTGACTGGGGAAGATCCTGACTGATGGGAAACATGCAGGGCCAGCAGTGATATCACCATGCAGAGATTTTAATGGAAAGGAAAGAATTTGCAGACAGGTGTACGTAGAGCACAAACTGGGGAAGCCACTGTTACCACATGCTGGAGAGGTCAGATCACAAATGGATTTAAATGTGGAAAGGATGAATCAAAGGTACCAGGCTGTCAGTGGCTACTCAACATGACAGATGGGAGGTGCAAGCTGGTGTTCAGGAGGCTCAGAAGCTGCTGATTGCTGCAAACACTCGTTTCTGAAGCAGTCACTGCTCCCCACCATCAGAAATGAGAGAGCAGAGGTGGAACGTTTGATCTGATCCTATGAACATTGATCAAATCTGATCTTTTATCCCCTGGTGGGCGAGGGATCCCTGTCCATCCCACAGAACCATGACAGAACCACAGCACACTGCAGTGGAGGCCAGTTGCCCTTCCAAGCAGTCCAAAACTACAGCCTCTGCTTTCAAATGCTTTGTCCAATTAATAAGAAGTATTTTTGATTAGTTCATCCCACCTGGATGGATGCTTTGCAGTCTAAGCCATAAAGCAGTAAAAAAAAAAATCTTCCTTTTCCCCTTTTCATCCCATTTTCTGTCCCCCACAGTTTGCTCTATTTCCATCCTCCTTCCCCTTGCTGTTTACAACCTATAAATACTTGCTAACAGCTGCCAAGTCCACCGTAGGTGTCATTTGGCCAAGCTATGCTGCACACATTCTTTCCATCCAAATAAATCCCCTCCAGCTGCTGAAATGCTTTGGGACAGGTTCGTGGTTATCCTGGGTGTAAATGACTTCAGTGACAGATCTGTGCTGCTGCAATCCAAGAGCAGAAAATGGCTCATTTCGCTTTCCTCTCCAAATTCCCCCTTCTCTCTTCTCCTACTGCTTCTCCCCATAAGATGCCCTGAGTTAAAGGCATTCCACTTTTATCCTGCCCATTGTTTTTAGGCTTTTAGAGTGCAGCTATTTTTGCACTCTGCTGCTCGTGCCTGGCACTTCCCACTGCCTCAGCCCCGATGTTCCCCCAAGGAACAGACCTCACCCTACAGCTCCTGCTCTCTGCAGACAGCCCACATCAGGTGCCTTTCTTAGGCCATGTGAAGTACCTCAAAGCATTTCCTGCTTGGAGGACAATTTTAAACAGGCCAGGAGAAGCTCCAGACTGGATTCTCTCCCTTTAACTGTTTCTCCTGATTCACACATCCATAAATACGAGGGATTTGATGTGAGCACTCTGGATTTGTTCCTACTTTGCTGCATGATGCCTTTGAATGAATAACAAAAGATCAATTATTACTTTTTTTGGCAAGTCATCCCCTCCTCGTGCATCCACAGAGTCCCTGCCAATATCCCACTAACGTGTGACAGCCACAGATCTCCAGCAGATTCACTGATCCCAAAGCAAGGTGGGAATCAAAGTCCTTTTCTTGCTTGTAAAGGGACCTCCCATGAGCTGCCTGACTAAATCATCTTTCATTTAGACACAACCACAAAGCTGATTCTTCCAGCTCCAACACTCTGAGCAGGAGCATTCCTGGAATTTGCAAACTAAACCCTGAAAAAAGGCAAACGTGTCTGAGCCCCCCTTTTCTCCAGGTACCACCTGACCTCCCAAAAGACAGAAACTGGGATTTTTTTTTCCCCCTCTCCCTACAGCTTTAGGCCATCACTGCCCCAGCAACGTTACTACATGAGACTTCTCAACAACTCCTTGCAGTTGGTTCTCTCCTGGGCACTTCTTCCCAGCTCTGCAAACACGGGCAGGCTGCCAAGGGAAGCGTGTGCCGGCGCCCTGCCAGGCACTCACATCCCCCTGTGACAGCATCCCAGGGCTCCCACAGAGCTGCACTGGGCAGCTGCAAACTGAACAGGAAAAGAAATTGAAGCCAGGAGCAAGATCCATGTTAACAGCCAGAGGACTAGTGCAGGAAAAAAAACCCAACCCAGGGATTGTGCTCTTCTTGTAACACAAGGCTTGATTTCACAGGGGACGTGTCCTGGTTTAGGGAAACGTGGAAATACAAGTGTAGGGCAAGAGAAGAACAAAGGGAGAGGGCTCGTGCCAGTGCTGTACCTGCACAGCAGTGACAACAGGCACAGGGAAAACCTCCTGGGTGACACAGCTGAATGTCACTCACTGCAGAGGAGAGGGACAGGGCAGCGCTGTTACAGGGGAGGAAGCAACACCCCAGAGAGGGGATGCACACACAGCGTGTCCCTGGAGCTGCAAATGCAGCTTCCTTCACCCTAAAGCTGCCTGAAGGAGCAGCTGGATGGAGCACCTCCCCTGCCAGGACTAACACTGTCCCAGGACAGTGACAAGTGACCCAGGAACAGTGACCTACAAGAGGACTTCCAAATCATTTCTATCAGAACCCATAGATTTGCCCAGGAAGTGCAGTCAGTATCTAAACACAAACTCTTTCCCATTGCATTCCCTGCCTAGGACAGGCCTGATGCATTAATGCCTTTGCAGAGAGAGCTGAACCAGCATCACCCAGCTCGAGGGGGAGGCTGGAAGCCAGAGCCAGGCTCTGTTCTCAGCTCTGCCACTGCTTCAGCCTGGCCTGAGAGAGGCAAAGCAGGGGCTGCTCTGGGCAGCAGCTGCCCCAGGTGCTGCTTTCTGCACTCACCAAACCGTGATCCCTGTGCTGAACGAGCCTCCAGGGGCTGTGCTGGCTAAACTCCAGGCACCAGTCCTTCTTTACTACTCATGGGCACAAAGAGGTCACTCGGTCTGGTCAGCTGGACAAGAGGACACTGAGGGGAGACCTGACTGCAGTTACAGTTTCCTGATGGGGGGAAGAACAGGGACAGCTCTGATCTCTGCTCTGGGTGACCAGGGACAGCACCCAGGGAACGGCTGGAGCTGGGCCAGGGCAGGCTCAGGCTGGAGATGAGGGAAAGGTTCTTCCCCCAGAGGGTGCTGGGCACTGCCCAGGCTCCCCAGGGAATGGGCACGGCCCCGAGGCTGCCAGAGCTCCAGGAGCGTTTGGGCAGCGCTGCCAGGGATGCCCAGGGTGGGGTTGTTGGGGTGTCTGTGCAGGGCTGGGGTTGGACTTGATGGTCCTTGTGGGTTCCTTGCAGCTCAGGATATTCTGTGATTCTGGGAAACAAATGACCACAAAGCAGGGAGAGGAGTTACAGGGTTGGAGCCCTGCTTCCCTAAATACCACAGCCCAGCACACACAGAGAGCTCAGCCTTTCTGCCAGAAGGTCTTGCAGGAAAATTCCTGCTGCTGAAATGAGCCCTTGCTTTCATCCCCTGGGGAAGTGCTGCTGGCATGTGACTGTGAAGCACGGAGGCCAGAGCAGAACTGATAAAAGGAAAATTCCCCTGCGAGCCGTGCACGTGCCAGCCCCGCACGTGCTGCCAGAGCCGGGATCAGATCCGGCTCAGGAGCGAGGATGCAGCAGGACATCCCGGATTAAAGTGGCAGCAGGAATGCAGGCTGTCCTCCCTGCTCTGGGCAGGGGCTGGAGGAAACACAAGCAGTACAAAACCAGAGCTCTGCACCAGCATTTTCCCCACGAGCCACGTTTAACACATCAGCAGGATGGTGCCTGTGTTTGGAGGAACAACCCGAGCCTGGGAGCAGCCAGAAGGGACTCTGTTTTCAGACCATGGCTAAGGGGGCAGCCAGGCAAGGCTGCAGCTCAACCACCTCCAAAATCCACTTCAGCTTCAAAAAGGAAGCTGGATTCAAAGAGGAATCCAGCTCAGCACTCAGCCTCACCATTCCCCATCTCTCCTCCTGACAGACTCAGCAGAATGAAGGAGATCTCCCTCAATGCTCTGAAGAGATGCTGATTCCTTCGGTTAAAAAAGGATTAAGGCCATGGCTGCTGCAGAGCTCTGCTGTGTCTCCCACCCAAGCCTCCCCAGGCTTCCTGCACCTCCTTCCTGAGGGAGTTACCTGGCAAAGGAGGCAGAAAAACAGAGGAATTGCCAAGGGGACTTTATTAAGCCCCATTAGAGCCCAACAAACCCGAATGAAGACACCCTCAGAACCTTAAAACTCCTGAAGCAGCAAAGCCATAAAACCAGCTTTTCCCTGGAAGGGTTGTCCAGCCCTTCACAGGCTGCCCAGGGCAGTGCTGGAGTCCCCAGCCCTGGAGGGGTTTAAAAGCCACATGGATGTGGCACTTGGGGACAGGGGTTAGTGCTGACCTGGGCAGTGCTGGGGCATGGTTGGACTCCACGATCTCAAAGGCCTTTTCCAACCTTAAGGATTCTGTAATTCTATGAATTTGTATTTACCATGTCCATTGGAGATGTGCAAAAAGTGCATTGGGCAACCACTCCCCCAACCCTGCTCTGAACACAACAGAAATAAACTGAAGGTGCCTGAGCTTCCAAGCCCACAGGACTGGACAGGAGATCCCAAAATCCACCATGTCCAGCACACAGGGACTACGAGCCCAAAACTGGGGCTGGTGACTGAGCCTGCAGCTCTCAGAGTAATAGAGGCAGCTACAACCACTACAGAACCATTGTCTGAGGGTGGTGGTGGTTGTAGATCCTCCCTGGAGTCATTGTGGGGGTGCTCTTTGCACTGGGGTGAGGGGAAATCGGATGTTGTTGATGTGAAGAGCTACATGGAATGGCATCAGGAAAAGTGACATAAGGAAAAGCCTCTTCTTTGGAATAAACAGCAGCATTTTTTGGTGTGTTCTGTGGCTGATCCTGGCATTGAGTGGCTCAGTCACTGGCTCAGAAATGGAGCAAGTCTGCTACAAGTTGCAACTGGATTATCTCCAACTGGCACCTTGGAGCTTTTGCAGCAGCAGCAGCAGCAATATACCCAAACATTGCTTTGAAATCTAATCCCAGTTATATCTTTCCAATAACATTATTTCCCAGCTTTCCTGACCATAAAACTTCCCAGCATCGTAAATCTGCCAGAATTATTGCAGGGATTTTCTGCCAGCTCCGAAGGAACACAGAAACCAGACCCCTGCATTTCTGCTGCCGTGGTTCTGCGGGAGCACTCACAGGGAACTTTCCAATCTTGACAACATTAATTAACTGATTAATCAACTAAGCACCATTTCTAAGCTAAACAGAGGGAATAACCCCACATTACTGGGTTCTCTCCTCACATCCAGCAGGATGTCTCCCAGCAGCTTCCCTGGAGGAAGCTTCTTCCCTTCCACAGCCCACACGTATTGATCCAGAGACCTGAATTTTTCCTGTCTTCCCCTCCATTAACAACAACCTCATCCCATCCTCTCACTTAGCTTTGCCCTCAGATTTCCAGCAATTCCTTAAGCCAGAGCTCAGGAGCCACTTCCCTTTGGCCTTGCCACGCTGCAGAGATCACACACCAAGCCTGTGCCAGGCAGGCACATCTGGCAGAAAAAGCATCTCCTATTCATCACAAGCCCAGTGAAATCCCCTTCCTGCAAGAAAATCCAAATACAATGTCCTTTTATAGCCCTGATCTTGTTTCTGCTTTACACACTAACTTTAGAACAAGCTTTAAACAAAGAGATTTGTGCCTGACACAGAAAATAAATGAGCAAAATGTGTTCAGCCCTTCCAAGAGGGCTGTCAGGGCTACCCAGCCCTGGGGTGTGAAGGGATACAGGAGGAAGGCACTGGAGGGGAGAAAATGCACAAAACAGTGGAGGTAAATTACAAAATGCACCAAGGTTTTTGACTTCTGATCCCAGCTGGCAGCAGCACACTCGGAGAGGGGCACAGGAGCAGAGAAGAGGCTGAATGGCAAACTGCAGCCACTTGGGGATGTCACAGAATCCTGTCCCTCACTCTGAGCCAAGGAACAATGCAGTCATCATCAGCAAAGGAAGATAATTTCTTTGGAAAACAAATATATCCTCCTTCCCCACCCCTTTGAAACTTATTTATCAAAGCCTTGGAAGAACCCATTTTGAGCACAACATCTGGAAGATGCAGAAATAAGACCAAAGCACTTTAGAGAATACAACTGTGAATTTACTTGGAACTTCTCTCCAGTCTCCTTTTTCCCTAACAGGACAGCTCACTGCCCAGGTAGGGCCAGACAGAGATTCCCCAAAACCCCAGCAATGCAAGAACCACACTCCTGCAGGCACAGGGACTCACCCAGAGAGCTTTACAGCTGCTCCATGGGAAGTGAACACAGCACATGCTCCTACATCTGATAAAAAAAGATGCAAAACCAGCAACAAGAGCTGACCCACACCTCCACCACCTCCTTGCTTAATTTCACCTGTTTATCAAGGCACTGCTGTGCATAAATGAGTTTGGTGGGTTGAAGACTGGAGATCAGGACAGTCCAACTAAGCCACCTGCAATCAGTTTTAGGGGTTTTTTTTTAAGCCATAACTTTGAGGTAGATGACTCCCAAGCTCCTGCTGCTTGGAGAGTTGAACAGAAACTGTTATAACCTTCAACCTCTGTGGCAGATGGGAGCAAATGAGCAATTACAGAGGTGCTGCAGATGGGAAAAGGAAAAATCAGATCATTAAGCATTCCATGGGTGCCAGGCCACGTGAACACAGCTTTTGTGGGCACGTGATGACCCAACTGTTACACACCTCTCTGAGCAATTGGCATTGATGTTTGGGAATCTGGGAGCAGCCACAGGCTCTGCCTTTCCCCCAGCTCACTGGAGGCAGAGCTCTGAATCGCTGCACAAACACGATTAAAGCCGCGATGAACGCGCCGGGCGCCGCTCGGGATGGTCCCTCCCCGAGGAAATCAAAGCAGAGCCTCTCAGGAGCAATCAGGCTGCAGCCTCTTCCCAACCATCTGCAAACACAGAGCCCGAGGCCCTCAGAGGAGCTCCCAGCTGTGTCTCAGGAGCTTTGCTCGACAGCAGCAAATACAACTCACTGATTTAGTTTTAGGGGTTGTTTTTTGTTTGTTCAAACGACCTAACTCAAGGGCTGACCTGGAAAAGACTCAAATTAGGTATCCAAACAGACATTATCATCATCTTTTCCAAGGAGGAGCCCACCTTCCTTACCTCACTCCTTTGGCCTCCCCAAAAGAGCAGCACAAGTAAAACACCGAGTCAAAGGTGCAGTTTTATCTTTAGGGATGAAGAGTTTTGCTGCTTCTCTGTTATTTTACCTCCTGAATATTGCCCTGGAGTCAAATCTGGTTTTGAAAGACACTGGGAATCCAGAAGCCTGGCTCTGGAATTCAGCTTTCCCTCTGGTTTATCTGCACATGGCAATGGATGCTCCACTCGTGACAAGAGCACAGGCCACTTCTCTGAGCACCTACAGGAGCAATGACAAGCTCTGAAGCCCCCCATGCATCAGCCTGAGCTTCAAAAAAGGATATCACAGACAAAAATTCCATTCCATTGTGTACTGAGATCCAGACATTTATCCACACACACAAAAGCCACAATACAGGTCACCAAACAGCTTCCTCTCCTCCAAACTGCTCCTGGTCAGTGCAGGCTGTCCGTGATGGGGGAAGGCTGCAAAGGCCACAAGGATTAACCTCAGAGCTGCCAACTTTCTGCCTCTCCAACGTCAAGAGACAGACTGGCCTGCTGTACAAAGGGATCACTTTGAAGAACAGGAACTGGAGCAAAGATATTTCACAAGTGTTCAGAGGTTGGGGTGGGTTTTTTTTGGTGACACACAGCAGATTGAGCCCCTCTTGTATCATTTTGATACCTCCCTGCTGCAGAAATCCTGCTTCCTCAGCTGTTGCTGGGCACTGACAAACTGCAGATGCTGCACAGCAAGCCTGATTCTTCCATTTAAACAAAGGGAAGAAGCATTTTTCAAGTTCCTTTCGTATCTCAGCTTAATTTGCTGGAACTTCAGAGCAGGATCAGGATGAGGAATGGGATCCTTTTAGCAGCACCATATTCTTCAAGACCTGTCTTGCCAGAGAAGAGGAAAGCACAGCCCTTACATGCCAGCTCAGTGCCTCCAGCAAGCACTTGGAAATGGAACAGGGATTTCAGGGATGCTGCCTGACTGCATCAGGGGGAGAGAAAGAAAAGACAGGAATTGCAAAAAAAACCATCCTTGCTCTCGTCTCGCATAAGTGGAAATCAGGAAATGGTGTGAACCCAGTGCAGAAGGGCTCAGGCTGTGCCAGACTGGCTCCATCCAGGGCTGCCAGACACCAGGCTGGAGACAGGGATCTTGGCCAGCCCCCAACAAGCCCAGCACCCAGATCCCTCCTGCCAGAGGAGGCAGAGATACCCCCAAACCTCAGCAGTCCCTGCAGAAACACTGATCACGTCTTGACACTGCACCCAGACAGCACAAAGTGTCACCTGGTCACTCCTCTTCCTGCTGCAGTGAAGAGTCAACTCCACAACAATAACTGCAAGTTCCAAGCAAATTCCCCAGAAACATCCAAGCCAAGGCAGCAGCACAAACCCATTTACATTTGGAGATAACAACATCCTGAAACCCCAAACAATTCCTCCTGGTAATGGTTTGTACTTCTCTTCCCTCTCAGTGCTCCAGAGCCATTTCCAGAGGGTGACCTGCCCACGCTGTGTTTCACCAAAGGAGAGCACAGTTCTGAGGGTTTCAGCCATCTCCTCAATCCCTTCAGGAGCTGAGCCCCAGCCCCATGAAATCCTGCCTGTCCCTTCCTCTCTGCAGTGACTGAACCCTCCAGAGCTGCCAGTGGCTCATGGCACCCCCGAGAGCAGCTCGGAGAGGCTGGTGCTGCCCTTCCAGACCCCTCCTAGCCAAGGCCACAATGAAGAACAATGGTTTTAGCAACAATTTTTTTCCATCATTCACTTCAGAACAAGCATTTTCTCGGGCTATGCTTTCTGAGCACTTCAGGAAAAAGCACAACCCTGAATCCAATTTTTATACATTTCCAGCTGTCAGCTCTGTGTCCTGTGAATTTTAAGCGCTGTGAGGCAGAGACACCACATGAAGAGGATACCTGTACCCCATTATAAACCACTGGAAACAACATTAAACATTGCAATCAAGAACCTATTTGCAAACTTGGTGCAGTCCTGAAGCTCACTGCATGATCTGGAATGATTTCAAAGCCAAGTGCATTTCTGTTGACACACAGGGACACACCAGGATGGCAAAAAAAGTTGGCAAACTGCAGATTTTCACAATACCTGAAAATCTCACAGTTTGTGAGAGGACCTGAAAGCAAAGACTGAGAAAGGAACTGAAGGGCAGATGTAAAGAAGACAAGAAGGAATGGGTGTGGAGTAAAAACGCTGCAAAGAAACCGGGAAATCTCAAGGCTTGGATGTGTTAGAAAGGGAAAAGAGACTTACAGACTGGCAGACACAGCCAGGTGGGAAAAGAAAAAGGGGAAATAGGTTGGATATGATCTAGGTAGGAGTGGAAGTGTGGAGAAACATTGTCAAGCAAGTTCTCAAGGTATTACTTTTATGCTTCAGCACAAGGAACTGGTCACGAAAGCACTTGGGCTCCAGAGCCCCCTTGTCCCTCCTACCCTGGGGTGCCCCTCATCACACTCAGCCCATGTTAAGTCTTGAACCCAGCAAAGGAGCTGAGAAACATTTACTGTGCTCCACCTTATGTGAGGAACATCAAGAGCCCAGGAAATTCCCATGGGGTTTTTCCTTCCTCCCTTCTGTAATCTTTATATTGAGTGTGTTTAGGATCCCATAGGGGAAAACATTGCTCTGTTCTTTCTGGCAGTTTTCCAAGTGTTTTCCTCTGGAGCTGCTTCCTTCAGGCTGCAAATTCCTCCCCTCTCCTCCCACACATCCTAAGAGCACCTTCTCTGGGTGCCTGTGGTCAGGTTTAATAGTTTAAAAAAGCAACTCCCCCCCTATTTCCAGTTCCCTCCCTGTATTTGAGGTTTAAGAATTGATCTTAGGAGCCCATCAGCTCCATCTCAAGTTCTGCAGCTCTGCAGTGGCAGTTTTAAACAACATCCACACACACATTTCTCCTCCTGATAGGGGTAAAAAGCCTCCTATCATTAGTTATCTGTCTTAGCTGAGGAATAAGAATTAATCTTCCTTAACTGCTGGAACTGAATCCGAAGCAGCTGCACCATAAAACTTCAGAGTCTCCCCAGGAGGTTTCTGTTACTGCCCAAGACTGAACCCCAGGGTTTCACAACCAGGATGCAGGAAAAGGAGCTGCAGCCTGGGAAGAGAGCTGTCAGCACCAGAGGAGCAAACTGCCCATCCCAAGGACAGCACTTTGGCATTGGAGCAGGATTTCCACCTCAAATTCCAGCTTTTTATTCCTCAGATGCTGCATCACACGCTGGAAGTTGGGCTGTGAGGTGTCAGCTCCACCACTGCACCACCAGCCAGCCCATTCCACCCCTGGGAGCCAAACCTTGGTCCTGACCCAGGGGACATCACCTTTATTAGGCCCTAAAACACTCACTGAGCTTAGATATTTTCTGTGCAATCTTCCCTGTTCTCCCTCCCTGTGCTTCCCTCTGCTTTTGTGGACCTGGGAGCAAAAGATGACATAGCACAGGGGATCTCAGCTCTTCTCCACAGCAGCAGTGCTGGAAACCAGACCTTCCCATGCTGTCATTTGACCCTGGGAGAGCTAAAAACAGCCCCAAAAAGCAGAGGTGCTGTTTCCACCCTCCCTTCCTTGCAGCACATTCCCCAGTCGTTCCCACGTCACGCTGACGACAATTTAAATGTTCATTAATTGTGGCAGCTCGTCAATTTTTCCTCAACGAATTCAAGCAAGGGAAAGAGCAGTGACTTCATGGCTTCTCTCAGGAAAAAAAGCTGATGAGAATTTCACAGGAGGCAAGGAAGGAATTTCTTTTGCCTGCAGTGGCCCTCTTGCCAAACACTAGACCTGCACCGTGCAGTGCAGCAGTGAAAGTTTCTTGGAGTTCAGATGGCAAAGTTCAGTTAAGGAGGAAGCATTGAGCATCTAAGTAACAAGGTAAGCACCAAACCCTATCCATTCCCAACTATCATGAAAAAAGGACAGAATTAAGAAGCAGCTGCCCTCAGCCAGGATGGGACCACAAGGGTTTTGCTGTAAGGCTCCTCTCCACGTTAAAGTAACAAACCAAACAGAAAAACAAATCAACTCCCAAAACTCACTGGTGTCCTTATTAATCACTTCTGACTCCTCACATGAGCATATTGCAGATTCAGCTTCTGCATCCTGCCAGCTCTGACAGCACTTAATTGCTGGGGGTGTAATTAAAATGCTGCGTCACCAACCATGGAACGGCAGCACCACGGCCCTGTGCCTGCTGAAGGCAGCCAGGAGCTCCCCAGACAACCTGAGCAGGAATATCAGATCTCACAGCACAGCACTCACTTGCTTTAAAGTGTTTCACACGGGTAGATCAGGTCACCAATCCCCAAACTCAACTCCTTTTTTAGCAGGATGGAGCGGGGGAAGCACCAGAGGGTTTGTTCCCAGGCAAGAGCTCCTCACCTCCCAGCCACACTTGCAGGCTAAAAGCACCAGCAGTCAGAAAAGGAACATGATCTTCTAAAGTTCCCGAGTTCTCAAAATCTGTTTCAAGCTTTTCCTTATGGTGTGCTGGGAGCTTTGCATCATTTCTCTTCTGCCCTGATTGCTCAGGGACACAAAGAGGGAAAGAACATCCCAGTGTGCTGCCACAGCCTCCAAGTGAAGGTTCCTGGAGGAACTCTGTGCATCCACCAATGTCCCTGGGTGGCTGTGGGCATGTCCCACCTGCTCCTTGCTTGCCCCTGTGCACAGGACAGTGTGACCTGTGCATCCCTTCCAGGCACTGAATGCAGCTCTGCCCATGCTGCCTGTGCCAGGGCTTTGTCCCAGTGCAGGCACAGGACAAACAAATTCCTTGTGCCTTCTGGAAGAACAGGTCAGCAGCTGGTGGCAGGGAAAGGAGGCAGGACTGACAAGCAGGTTTTTACTCAAAGCTGCCTGGGTGAGCTGGAGCTGCAGCCAAACATCAGAGACACAGAAAATCCTCCACAGCTTATTCTCCCTGCAATCCAGGAGTCAAACACAGAGTGCAGAGAGCAAATGTGATCTCCTGAGAGCAGAACAATTGAGATCTGCCTCTCAGGGACTCTGCCAGCCTCTTCATCCCTGGGTAAAGCCATTGAAAGGGAAGATAAAGCCAGGCTTTAAGGAGCTCATCAGCAGCCCATGAGTAACCAGCTGAAGATGGACCTGTTTGTCCCTCTCTGAGAGCTTGGAGCGTGAGCACCCTGCACGTGGCACAGGCTGCAGGAGCACAGACAGACCCAGCAGACAACAGGAGTGTTCATCACACACAGAGATCCCACAACAAGAAAGGCAGAACTCGCTTCTCCTACACTGCTGCTTTTATCCTCCCTTTGCAGAGGGCCAGAGCTGCAAACAGAAAAGGCAGAAAGGACAAGTGAAACAAGCCAACTGCCCGAAATGAAAAGGTCTGAGCCACATCTGTAGAGTCAGCAAGAAAACTGCGTGCAAAAAACCCCAGCTACTTGACACAGCGAGTGCTGAGGTGAGATAATAAGTTTGAGGAGAAAACTAAACAGAAAAAAGAGAAATGAAAAGATGCCCTGATGAAATATCTATAAATACCCTCCGACAGCAGCTCCTCAGGGGAGGCTGAAATGCTCAGGGTAGGATTGTTGGGGTGTCTGTGCAGGGCCAGGAGTGAAGATCCTTGTGGGGCCCTTCCAGTTTGGGATA
Organism: Aleadryas rufinucha; assembly: GCA_013397815.1. Classification (NCBI taxonomy): domain Eukaryota; kingdom Metazoa; phylum Chordata; class Aves; order Passeriformes; genus Aleadryas; species Aleadryas rufinucha. The sequence goes on along the minus strand of VZTH01008170.1, from coordinate 118,937 downwards.
CTCCATGATTCTGGAACAGCTTAACCCATTTTTTTCACAAAGCCTTAGGGACTCCCAGGTAGCTCTGTAATAATTACTCACTCCCTAGAAATTTTAGTTTCCAAACAGCTTTGCTAAGACAACCATAGCAAACCAAAGAAGGGGTGGGCTGTACGTGGGAGGGCTAAAAGGTCAGGGCAATTATTTATGGAAGGTTTATGCCTTTGTGGCAGGGCTTGATGTGTCATTATTCTTTCAACTACACCTCAAAGGTTTTATTTTCCTAAACACAAATCCCCTTTCCCTTCCCTCAAACTCCACAATGTTTCTAAGTAAAATTAAGTTAGCATTTAATAAAAGCAAAACACTGTAATTTTAGAANGGCAGGACTGACAAGCAGGTTTTTACTCAAAGCTGCCTGGGTGAGCTGGAGCTGCAGCCAAACATCAGAGACACAGAAAATCCTCCACAGCTTATTCTCCCTGCAATCCAGGAGTCAAACACAGAGTGCAGAGAGCAAATGTGATCTCCTGAGAGCAGAACAATTGAGATCTGCCTCTCAGGGACTCTGCCAGCCTCTTCATCCCTGGGTAAAGCCATTGAAAGGGAAGATAAAGCCAGGCTTTAAGGAGCTCATCAGCAGCCCATGAGTAACCAGCTGAAGATGGACCTGTTTGTCCCTCTCTGAGAGCTTGGAGCGTGAGCACCCTGCACGTGGCACAGGCTGCAGGAGCACAGACAGACCCAGCAGACAACAGGAGTGTTGATCACACACAGAGATCCCACAACAAGAAAGGCAGAACTCGCTTCTCCTACACTGCTGCTTTTATCCTCCCTTTGCAGAGGGCCAGAGCTGCAAACAGAAAAGGCAGAAAGGACAAGTGAAACAAGCCAACTGCCCGAAATGAAAAGGTCTGAGCCACATCTGTAGAGTCAGCAAGAAAACTGCGTGCAAAAAACCCCAGCTACTTGACACAGCGAGTGCTGAGGTGAGATAATAAGTTTGAGGAGAAAACTAAACAGAAAAAAGAGAAATGAAAAGATGCCCTGATGAAATATCTATAAATACCCTCCGACAGCAGCTCCTCAGGGGAGGCTGAAATGCTCAGGGTAGGATTGTTGGGGTGTCTGTGCAGGGCCAGGATTGAAGATCCTTGTGGGACCCTTCCAGTTTGGGATACTCCATGATTCTGGAACAGCTTAACCCATTTTTTTCACAAAGCCTTAGGGACTCCCAGGTAGCTCTGTAATAATTACTCACTCCCTAGAAATTTTAGTTTCCAAACAGCTTTGCTAAGACAACCATAGCAAACCAAAGAAGGGGTGGGCTGTACGTGGGAGGGCTAAAAGGTCAGGGCAATTATTTATGGAAGGTTTATGCCTTTGTGGCAGGGCTTGATGTGTCATTATTCTTTCAACTACACCTCAAAGGTTTTATTTTCCTAAACACAAATCCCCTTTCCCTTCCCTCAAACTCCACAATGTTTCTAAGTAAAATTAAGTTAGCATTTAATAAAAGCAAAACACTGTAATTTTAGAACCGTATCACTCCAAGTTGTTTTATTTTTATGCTCCCAGGAGAAAGAAAACCTTTAGTTCCTGTGAG
>VZTH01008170.1:102562-116899 GCA_013397815.1 Aleadryas rufinucha | reverse complement strand
ATCACACACAGAGATCCCACAACAAGAAAGGCAGAACTCGCTTCTCCTACACTGCTGCTTTTATCCTCCCTTTGCAGAGGGCCAGAGCTGCAAACAGAAAAGGCAGAAAGGACAAGTGAAACAAGCCAACTGCCCGAAATGAAAAGGTCTGAGCCACATCTGTAGAGTCAGCAAGAAAACTGCGTGCAAAAAACCCCAGCTACTTGACACAGCGAGTGCTGAGGTGAGATAATAAGTTTGAGGAGAAAACTAAACAGAAAAAGGAGAAATGAAAAGATGCCCTGATGAAATATCTATAAATACCCTCCGACAGCAGCTCCTCAGGGGAGGCTGAAATGCTCAGGGTAGGATTGTTGGGGTGTCTGTGCAGGGCCAGGATTGAAGATCCTTGTGGGACCCTTCCAGTTTGGGATACTCCATGATTCTGGAACAGCTTAACCCATTTTTTTCACAAAGCCTTAGGGACTCCCAGGTAGCTCTGTAATAATTACTCACTCCCTAGAAATTTTAGTTTCCAAACAGCTTTGCTAAGACAACCATAGCAAACCAAAGAAGGGGTGGGCTGTACGTGGGAGGGCTAAAAGGTCAGGGCAATTATTTATGGAAGGTTTATGCCTTTGTGGCAGGGCTTGATGTGTCATTATTCTTTCAACTACACCTCAAAGGTTTTATTTTCCTAAACACAAATCCCCTTTCCCTTCCCTCAAACTCCACAATGTTTCTAAGTAAAATTAAGTTAGCATTTAATAAAAGCAAAACACTGTAATTTTAGAACCGTATCACTCCAAGTTGTTTTATTTTTATGCTCCCAGGAGAAAGAAAACCTTTAGTTCCTGTGAGCCTTTTGTCATGACAAACCACAACGATAATTACTAGGAAGCTGCTCTTGGTGAAACCTCCCAATCCGGCTGTCACTGGGAAGCCAGACAAACATTCCCAAAATAACAACTAAATAATTGATATTACTGGAGTCACAGAACACAATACCTTGAACAAATACCCACCAGCCAGCCCCTGTCAGTGTTACCTCTCCCTGCCTGTGTGACCAGCATGATTCCTGCTCTGAGAGCAAGCTGGGAGGTTCCTCATGTAATTATTATCCAAAGGCCATTAACAGTCTGTGCAGAGACCCATGAAGACATTCTTAGTCTGACTGTGCTTTAATCACAGGATGATTTTAAGTACATAATCTAATCTCTTGAAATCCCCTTGTTAGTAGAAATGGGCAATCTAAGAATTTACTTTGCCCTTCCAAAGGCAGAGGTTCAGAGTAATTCTGAACCTTTGTATGATTCAGCCTAATTCTGTCCTTTCCCCAGTCTTAATTATATCCTCACTTCAAAAAATCTTTATCTAACCACAATTTAGATGATTATGTAATGGCTGGAACAGCATTCTGTACCTTTCCAGGGAGAACACAATGCTCACACCATCCCTGTGCCAGCCTGGAACCCCTGGACAAGCATCTCAGTCCGTGGCATCGAAAGCATTCCAGAGAAGGAAGAAATATCCCATTTATCCACTCTGCCCTTAACCCTCTTCAAGTCCTCCCCATTCAGGGATGCAGAAATGAGCAGATTGATGGCTAATGGCCCGTGGCTCGTTGCTGAATGGGTGATGAGCATCCAGAGACCCCAAAGCCAACACAGCAGCAGAGCAGCTTTGCAGAGAGGGACAAGACAGGACCAACACAGGCTCAGTGACCCTGCTCCTCCTTACCTCGGATCCTGCACACCCGCAGGTGGGAGCTTGCAAATTAAGTAGTAGAACAAAAAAAAAATAAAAAATAAACAGTTTGGCAAAAATTACAGCAGTGTTACAGAAGGGAGGAAGGGAACGAGCAAAATGTGCTGCCAGCAGTACAGGAGTGCACATATTTAGCATGACACAGGCTTTGGTAGAGGCAGAGCTTTCAGCTGGGAACAAAGAACAAACCACAAACGCTTCGTATCAGCGGATGAGAAGCCTCCTGAGATACTCAGATAAAACAGAAGCTCCCCTCTGCTGCTCTGCTTTGTGTCTCCACAGGACAGAGCTTGAGTTGGAAATGAAATCCTGAAACCAGCTCAGGTGAGGGGCTGTGAANCTAAGAATTTACTTTGCCCTTCCAAAGGCAGAGGTTCAGAGTAATTCTGAACCTTTGTATGATTCAGCCTAATTCTGTCCTTTCCCCAGTCTTAATTATATCCTCACTTCAAAAAATCTTTATCTAACCACAATTTAGATGATTATGTAATGGCTGGAACAGCATTCTGTACCTTTCCAGGGAGAACACAATGCTCACACCATCCCTGTGCCAGCCTGGAACCCCTGGACAAGCATTTCAGTCTGTGCCATCGAAAGCATTCCAGAGAAGAAAGAAATATCCCATTTATCCACTCTGCCCTTAACCCTCTTCAAGTCCTCCCCATTCAGGGATGCAGAAATGAGCAGATTGATGGCTAATGGCCCGTGGCTCGTTGCTGAATGGGTGATGAGCATCCAGAGACCCCAAAGCCAACACAGCAGCAGAGCAGCTTTGCAGAGAGGGACAAGACAGGACCAACACAGGCTCAGTGACCCTGCTCCTCCTTACCTCGGATCCTGCACACCCGCAGGTGGGAGCTTGCAAATTAAGTAGTAGAACAAAAAAAAAATAAAAAAAAAACAGTTTGGCAAAAATTACAGCAGTGTTACAGAAGGGAGGAAGGGAACGAGCAAAATGTGCTGCCAGCAGTACAGGAGTGCACATATTTAGCATGACACAGGCTTTGGTAGAGGCAGAGCTATCAGCTGGGAACAAAGAACAAACCACAAACGCTTCATATCAGCCTCCTGAGATACTCAGATAAAACAGAAGCTCCCCTCTGCTGCTCTGCTTTGTGTCTCCACAGGACAGAGCTTGAGTTGGAAATGAAATCCTGAAACCAGCTCAGGTGAGGGGCTGTGAAAGGGAGCAGGATCAAGGCACCTGTGAGACACTTGAGGAAGCAGCTCTGGCTGTCTCAGCACCGGTGACTGCTCAGGAGGAGCCGGCACAAAGGAGCTCCTGCAGCGAAGGCTCCCGAAGCACGCGCTGGCCCAGCGACAAAAATGTGATATTTCTGTGCACTTAAACAGACAGACTGCGTGCAAATTAGGGATTTTTGTTTTTTGAGAGCTGTATTTCAAAGCACTCTTTTAAAGCAGGGCTTCAAGAACACAGTGATGGAGACGACGAAGGCGGCGCTCGCTTGGGACAAAGGGCAACTCAATTCAGTCTCAACAGAAAACTCTCCAAGTAAAAAGGGTTTCCAAAGAAAAATGCCAGTAATAATTTGTTTCTAAAGCTCACTGGGGGTTTCAGATGGGATTCTAACAGAGTGCTCAGCACACACCTTGTCCCTGTGTCTGCAAAAACACACTCTTCCTGTAAGGTAAGGCTGTCTAAGTGTATGGGTACCTGGGGGTTTGGAGGATTATAAAGATGAGAACATTCTCCATTAGAGGACATAATTCCTCTTACTGCTCAAACTTTGAAGAGCTTTGAAACACTGTGAGCCATTTTCTAATATAAGAATCCACAAGGGAAAAAAAATCCATAGTGTAAGCCAACAGAAAGAAACGTCATCTTTCGTGCCCTGGTCACCTCCTGGTATTAAACCATTATGAGGGGCCTCAAGAGGTCACAAACTCGTGTTCCTCCTGCAGAAATCCTGCACAAATCCCCACAGCAGGCTAAGTTTGTGTAATTCCTCAGCGTCTCCTCCCCCAAACACTGCTTGCAGAGCAGTGCTGGTGTCCCAGGATGCGTCATCCCGAGGGATCCGTCCCAGCCCAGGGACAGCGGGGCTCTCGGCTGTGTTGATGCACCAGCACAGAATCCCAGAGTGGTTTGGGTTGGGAGGGACCTTAAAGCCCATCCTATTCCACCCCCTGCCACGGGCAGGGACGCCTTGCACAGGCCAGGTTGCTCAGAGCCCCGTCCAGCCCAGGACACCCAGGACAAGGCCGTACCTGGCCCCGCCGCCGCCCAGCACCAGCGCGATGGCGTTCCCGGTCAGCACCCGCGCCAGGCGCGAGAAGTCGGAGTGCCGGTCCGGGGCCTTCTGGAACACACGTTCATACATCTCCACCTGCAGAGGAGAGCGGGGCACGGTCACTGCACAGCAGGGCAGAGCAGGGCAGGGTCAGGGTCAGCCACCAGCAGCCTGCTCAAAGATGCTGCAAAGACGAGGAGACCGGAGCTTCTCTCTTCTGAGGGGACACTGCAGGGAGCTGGGGCTGCTCAGCCTGCAGAAGACAAGACTGAGAGGGATCTTATCCATGTCTGTTCCTGTCTGCAGGGAGGGGCCAGGAATGGACCAGGCTCTGCTCCATGGAGCCCAGCAATGGGACAAGAGGAACAGCCAGGAACTGATGTCCACCTGGACAGGACAAAGAATTTCTTTCCTGTGCAGTGACGAGCACTGGACAGAGACCAGAGAGGCTCTGAAATCTCCCTCACTAGAGATACTCAGAGCCTGTCTGGACAAAATCCTAGTGACTGCTCCAGGGGACCCTGTTGAGCAGAGAGGAGGGACTGGAGGAGCTCCAGTGGTCCCTTTCCAGCCTGAAGCTGTCGCTGACTCTGTTACAGCTCTTCTTCAGAGGAACAGAGGGTTGTGAACCACCCAAACAGTTCTAGTGACCAGTGGCCTCTCTCAGTCTTTTATAGCTGCTGGGGGTAGTACAGTATTTCCTTTGGAGCTCTTTCTCTTCCTTGACAAGGATCTGAAGCTCCTGGGAAGCATCCCAGGCTGCCTCTGCCTCATGTTTAGCATGGCTTTGGGAAGCACAGGGATCCTCCCAACAAAAAGGACTCTATGGCCTGTACACACCTTTCACTGGGACTCTGAGACAGTGTTACTCATTTCAGGATACTGAAATTACTCTTTTCAGGATGTCAAAAAAGCCAAGTCTGCATCCACAAAGAAAACCTGGCCCCTTATCCCTGTTTCCTAAATCCAATCGAGGCCAAACAGATTTAAAGAGATCCCACGGCGTATCACAATATCATGGAGTGTCATTATCCCAGATTGCCCTCGATACACAGATTACAGATAAAAGTGAGGGACAGCAAGGGACCAGCCACCAAATCAGGAATCTCTCACCAGCTTGGGCAGACTCCTCTTGGAGAAGACCCTGCGTGGGCAGTGGATGTGGAGGTGAGCAGAACACCAGCTCCTCATGTTGAGCCACTCCACGGTCCGGGAAGGGAGAGGCCCATCCTCCTTGTGCAGCAGGACCAGCTGCTTCTGGGCTCTCACTGCGGTGTTCTCCAGCATCCTCTCCAGCTACAGCAGTTATGGGCACCAAAGGAAAGGGCAGTCAGTACTGGGTGCCCCAGTCTCAGTGTGAAATACATCCCCACACACCCCACACCCCTATTCCCACCTGAACCCAACTCTGCACACTCAGAACCCCCAAATATGATTGATTTAGGCAACAACACTGTTAAATCTGGGCTTACACAGCACACAGAGGTCTAAAATCAGCCAAGGATTCAAACCTGAATGTTTTGGACTTAAACCAAGCCATTAAATGCACAGCCCAGGCAGGCTCTGCTCCTGCAACGTGAGTTGCTGCCCAAGCCACACTCGAGCCCACAAATATTCAGTGTTTTCTTCCTTCCCTTCCCATCAGTCCACTTTTTTTTTTCTCCTCCTTGCATTCCTGACTTTGAATTTTTTGTTGTTGTTTTAGGCAACTGCTGGCAGCTTGTTCTGCCTGTGCTTCCTGCCTCCCACTCCCAGGCAGGAAGAGCCCACACAACGGGACACACACGAAAGCTGCACGTGGGACCAGCCCAGGCTCTTTGCAGGTCAGACTCAGCACTTCACACCATCCTAAAAAACCCCACCTGTGATCTCTTTTTTAAATTCCTTGCAGAATTTTTGTCTGGTCAGACGACTTTGGTAATAAAATATAAAACTGTAAAAATAGATAGCAAGGGGAAAAAAATCACAGCTTAAAATCTGTAATGAAATATAATAAATAATTCATACACTGCAATTTGGATCTACTTTTTCCTAAGCACACACCATGAATTTCATCCAGGCAGAGAAGAATTTCTCCCTTTATGTGGAGACCCAAAGAAATTCTGAGCAGACACACAAAGCTTCAAAGCAATTTTTGATTTACCATTGGCCAAAATGACTCTTTAGAGGAAAAGAACTTTGCTGGAAGTACTCCCACACAAAACTTGCCAATTCAGAGGATTCTCGTGCAATTCTTTTCCTATTCCTAACGGGCATTTCTCAGGAATATTTCATTATTTATGCCTCACTGGGTGTTAAACCCGGGGAGAAACATGAGTGTGAAGCAACCTGCTTTGAGCTGGACTGTTCCCAGTGCCAAGGGGGGAAGGAGCAGCTCCCACACCTCTCCCACGGTGGGCTCCTGGTCCCCCAGCCCCACGATGAGGATGCAGTCGGCCTGACGGATGCAGCGCTGGGTCCAGGGGGTCAGGGTGCTGTCAGCCTGGTACAGCACAATCCTGTGGATGTCCTCCTGCTGGCCCAGCCAGCTGGTCAGTCTGTACTCGTGGATGCTGGGGATGGACAAGGAACACAGGGAATTCAACTGGGTTTGTATCACAGCTCCTAAGAGAAGAGGGGAATCTTACACGGGGAGAGTTCTGCATTTCCTGCTCAGCCAGGACCTGCTCCCAGCTCCAAGCTCCTGCTGGCTCTATTTCTCCAGGATTTACACCATTACACAGATACACCAAGGCAGGAGGATGCAGTGAAGCCTCACTTCAGTAATGCATCCCTAGGAATGAGCACTCAAGCTGGAGCAACTCAGCTTCTCCAGTTTCACAAGCAAGAAAGTAACTGTGGAAAAAACCCACCCACACCTGCACCAAACACTCCTGAAACATTATTGTCTCCAACACCTGGAGCAGAAGGCCCAATGTATGTTAGAAGACAGGATTTTATTCCCAAACTCTGTGTACTTGTAAGAGCAGTCCAGTGTCTCTCTGCATCCCCTGAGCAGTGACGAGGGCAGGTACCTGTCAAGAGCAGCAGAGCCCAGGCGCTGTTTGATGTTGTCACTGGTGAGCAGCAGGGCAGGACCTGGGGGAACAAAGAATTTCACCTGTGAACACCTGAACTTGAGCTCCTGAGCTCCTGGAGAAAACTGCCCAGAGCAGCTGTGGCTGCCCCTGGATCCCTGGCAGTGTCCAAGGCCAGGCTGGACGGGGCTTGGAGCAGCCTGGGACAGTGGAAGGTGTCCCTGCTATGGCAGGGGTGGAATGAGATGGGTTTTAAAGGCCCTTCCAACCCAAACCATTCTATGATTCCAAGAATTCAATTCCATGCATTTGCTTTGAAGGTAGTGATGGATCAGTGCATCGATCAGGGCTGCCACAAAGTCCTCACAAAGATTTTCACACTTTTCTAGGAATACATCTTCCAATTCTCCCTGTTCCCAGAGCTCTGTCAATGCATTAGTCACAACCTGCAAGCTCTGTTATCCCATTCCTTGGTGTCATGTGGGATCACAGAATCATGGAATGGTTTGAGTTGGAAGGGACCTTAAAGCTCATCCCATTCCATGGCCAGGGACACCTTCCACTGTCCCAGGCTGCTCCAAGCCCCTTCCAGCCTGGCTCTGGTGACAGCTCCTATTGCAGCTGCATTTTCACAAACTCAGCATTCAAAACATCACAGACCTTTACAGCCACAGGAAGCTCAGGATCCTGGTTTCAAAGACAAAAGCTACTCCACTGACCTCCCAAAATCCAGGACTCGATCATCCTGCACTGAACCACCTCCCCAGGTGAATCCTCAAGCTCTCTGCAGCATTAGCACTTCTTATTCCACATGCCAGCAGGAACCCACACCACTACCAACCCCAAAAACATTCTCAGATCTGCAGGGCACAGTCAAACCCCACGAGAGACACAGACACATCTGGCAACAACCTTAGATGTGAGTTGAATTTTGGTGCACATAAAGCTTCTTGCAGGCACTTTTAGTTTAATTTTCTTATTAGCAATTCTATTGCAGCAGCAATTTGTGCCATATGTGGTGGAGGTTGCGGGGTGACTGCAGCTAAATTTAAAAAAAAAAGCAAATAAAAGAAAACTTAAGGGAATAACTGCACACCTAGAGAAAATATCACCTGTCTCTTACTGAGAGAGAAATTCACATTTGCAAAACATGACAGAGCAGTTGCTTTGTATTCACATTTTCATTGTGCAACCCCTCACTGTTTCATTAACAACTGAACTGAAATTTATATACTAAATAACAGAACACTTCATTATGTGAGGAGCCTCAAGGCAAGGTTATAACATGTTCAGTAAAAATCAAGGAACTGTGAACAACCAACACGGGAGAAGGTCACAAATTCCCACCGATGTGTTCAAAAAGCAAAACCCACAGGTACAGATCTGGAACGGGCTGTCCTGACCTTCAGGGCCAACTCATCTCCCCCTCAGTGCTTGCGTCCTCCTGCAAAGGCTTCATTCACTCTGCTTTAATTGACTTTACTCTCAGACTTGAACAAGCTCCCAAGTGTCATTTTTCATCTTGTACTTTCCAACACCCAAATAACATCTGCTCTTTGCTGCACTGATTATCAAGGAAGAGCAAACAGAAATGGAGAAGAATACCCCACAAGCAGAGACCAAAAGATAAAGCTGGTGAGAAAGCACAGAGAGGAAGATGATTCAAGAACAGAGTTTGACTTCCCCATCCTCCAACAAAAGTTCTGGAAACTGGTTCCTATGAAAGCAACAAGTCCCAAGCAGAGGGAATAAGCAGCATTCCCAGAGCAGACCTGGGCTTAGCCTGCCCTTCCCTCCTCCCTCTGCTGCTCCTTGAACCACCCAACTGCAGGGAACAGCCCCAGTGTTGGGGCAGGGGGTTATCACCGTATTTTTAACACTGGCAGATTCTTTTGTCTGATTCTCTGTTCACCTGATGTGAATGTTGGTCTGGTACAGCTTTGAATGGCAAAATGGGATAAGAGAGGTCTCCCAGAGGGAATCCTGATGGCATTGCACAGGATGGAACAGCAAGGGACAGAGGGCAGGGCAATTCTGCAAGCATTCAGCAGCAGAGTGATCATCAGTGTTCATTAACGTGTCAGAGCTCCCAGCTAAATAGAAAAGATACGTGGATTAAATATCCTTCCAGGATATGTACCTTACAGAGCTTTCTGGCAGTGGTGGAAGTTTAGCAGGCAAAGACAAACAGCCTGGAATGCCAAATGAGCTGAGGAATGCAATAAAAATGTCAAGCAGGAGAGACAACACCAAGGGAACAGCGTGGGCACCTCTGCCTGACCCCCTACCTGGGCACTGAGATCCAGGAGCATCAGCCCCTGGTGAAGCACGGGGGCCCAGGCCCTAAGGGACACCACTAAACCCAGGGGACACCATCAAACCCAGAGGTCTGCAGCCAGAACAGCTTTCACCCAAGAGGAGAGGCAGAGTTTGTAGGGCTGGGGTGGATCTCTGTGCTCCTTCACTCAGAGACACCTCGACTGTGGACAACACGTGCCCTGCAAGCATCAGAAGAGCCTTGGAGAGACTCAGAAATCATGTCCAGCCCTCACCTGTGATTTGGGAAAGCAGCAGATCACAGAACAGGACACAAACAAGGGTGCCCAGCCAGACCCTGGCTGTGCCAGCTCGGGAGGAGCCTGCCCAGCATCCCATCCCTCCACGTGCCAGGGACACGGGACAAAGATTCCCAGACCTTCACTCATCCCCAGCACGGAACACGGTGATGCTTCCAACAGAACCAACTTGTTTTGTCTCAGAAATACCAACCATCTGCTCTGCACTCCCTATTTCTAGCAGGCTCCCAATTAATCAGCCATTAAAACCCCTCCATTAATGAGACCAGGAACACCAACATATGTGAGCTCAGCAAACAGAACCAACAAAAGTGTTATTTCAACTAAACTGCTGAGAGCAACCAAGCAATGAAAAAATATCATTCCCATCCTGGCAGTTCCAGGCCAGGTTGGACAGGGCTTGGAGCCACCTGGGATAGTGGAAGGTGTCCCTGCCCACAGCAGGGGGTGGGGTGAGATGGGCTTTAAGGTCCCTTCCAACCTAAACCATTCCATAATTCCGTGATGGTTCAACTCCACAGCCCTCAAACAGCCACACCTGCAGGCAGCAGTGACCAGGTCCGTGTGTCAGAGCATCCTTCAAGTGCATTATCACAGTCACACACCTCTGACCAGCCTCTCTCCATACCTGGCATCAGCCCCACGGGCAGTTCCAGCTGGAGCTGGCATCAGGGGCACATCCCTGCACCCCTGGCTGCTCTGGCAGCAGGATCAGGCACGGGGTGAACAGCTCCAAGTGGAGAGCAGAGGAGAGGTGATGTGAGGTGACAGAATATTTCTCCAAGCCCCGTGGTGTCTCTGGCAGCAGCCAGCAGCAGATTGCTGGGGAGGAGGATCAGAGCAGGGAAAGCTGAGTGCCATTCCCTGAGCCGCCAGCAATCCACACCTTTCTCAACCTTTTGGATTTCTCAAGCCTCAGGTGGTGACTCTCAATAGCCTGAGGGATTCTTCTGTCAGCCAGGAGCTCACAGGGATCCTGAATCTCAGGTTTTCTGTGCTTCAGGTGAGAGAACTGCAGGCAGCGGCCTCACCTCAGGCACAGGGATCGTGGTTTCTGGGAAAACCTCACAGAGCATCTGAAGCTGTACTCCAGAGCCATCTGTTCTTCAGTACAGATCTAAGAATTCCATGGAAAAGAAGGGAAGGGAAGGAAAAGCTGGCAAATAGCAGAGGTCTGGTTCATTTTCTCTGCTACCAAACAAGGGCACTGAAGAGAAGGGCTGCAGCAAAGCTCCCAACCTCCTGCCCCAGTGAGGGGAAAAAGCATCACACGAGACATAAACCCTCCTCCCTTTCTTTCCAGGGGTGAGCAAGGCACTCACTTAGGTAATTTTTTTCCACAAAACATTAATTTCCTAAGATATGCAGGAGTACAGGTGTCCTAGTTCTAAGTCTAATAAAACATGGTCCAAAAGTTGCCTCGAGAAATGAGCGGCCCAGAGGGCAGAGAGTGATTTCAGAAATGGTTTCAAATCCACCTCACCTGAGAAACACACCCACAATAAAACACAAGGCCACTACAAAATGCACCGTGGAAAAATTTTAGCAGAGCAAATTTACTTGCTTGGACTCCATCAAAAGAAAATTTACTTTTGGCCTAATAAAAGTCTACAAAATTATGTGGCAAAGTCACATAAGTGATAAATGAGTTTGCATCTCAGAAGACCTTGCCCAGCAAAAAAAATACCCAATTGTGCCAGGGTTCAGGCACCACAGTGAACATTTCACGTTGAAATTTAATCTGTGTGTAAAGACAGGCAGAACTGTAATTAAAAACCCCAATAAATTATTAGCAAAGATTTTTCAGTGAGCTCTCCAATACATTATACATTTTTAGAACTGAAAAGAAGGAAAATTTAAAGGGCAGAAAGGAATGAGAGAGACACATATGTTGGATCTGAATCCCCCTCTACTTCAGTTTGGAATTGTATGAGATCAGAGGGCTCCCACATAGAACCAGAATTTGCACAGCCATGTGGTGTCTTTTAGCTGGTCTCAGTAAAGGAACAAAAAAATAGTCAGGCAAATACTTTTGAAAAATCTGAATACTGCAGAAGAACTTCTTATCAAAAGATGCTCTCAGCTCTACCAGGATCAAGAGGAAAAGAATTAGTAACAAAAATAGACATCATGAGCACTGACCAGAATTCATCAGCATGATGAATTGCACAGCAGAAAAACCTGCCCCCCTTCCTGGCACTCCAGAGCTGGAAAATCGTGTTCCTGCTTTCTGGAAGTTGGATATTCCACAGAATCCCTCCGTGGAGACCCAGAGCCCCAGGTGCAGAGGAAGGGCTGTCCCAGGAGCCTGCAGGACACCCAGGGCACAGCAGGGCTGCAGCCTCTGGGCTCACTGAGCTCTGCAGGCCCTTCCTGCTCTGCCCACACAGCTCAGAGCAGTTTCCATTCTGTCTCTGTCTCAAGGTGAAGGCAGGTCCATGCACAGCTGCTGCTGCCAGGTCCCAAATAAATCCTTCATCACACAGCTTGTGACAGCAGCAGAGCTGCCCCAGCCCTGGCACCAGCACAGGAAGGAGCTGGAGCTGCTGGAGAGAGCCCAGGGGAGGCACCAGGGGGATCAGAGGGATGGAGCAGCTCTGCTGGGAGGAAAGGCTGGGAGAGCTGGGATTGCTCAGCCTGGAGAGGAGAAGCTTTGGGGTGACCTCACCGTGGCCTTGCACTGTCTCAAGGTACAGGAAAAATGAAGAGAGACTCTGTCCAAGGGTCTGGAGGGACAGGACACAGGGAATGGTTTCCCACTGCCAGAGGGCAGGGATGGATGGGATATTGGGAAGGAATTGTTCCCTGGGAGGGTGGGGAGGCCCTGGCACAGGGTGCCCAGAGCAGCTGGGGCTGCCCCTGGATCCCTGGCAGGGTCCAAGGCCAGGTTGGATGGGGCTTGGAGCAGCCTGGGACAGTGGAAGGTGTCCCTGCCATGGCAGGGGTGGCACTGGATGGGCTTTAAGGTCCCTTCCAACCCAGGCCACTCTGTGATTGGAAACTCCATGGAAGCACAAACATCCCTTAGCATTTAACTGGGACACAATCCCACTGTCTGGAAACAAGATGTGAATTATCATAAACCACAGAAACACCAAATGTCAAAGAAACCAGCACGAATGGCTGGGGGAAAGCTGTGGGTGGTCCCACACGTTGGTGCTCCCCGTGTGCAGAATGCAGCCCTGATGGAGAGCAGGCTGCTCACCTGAGCAGCTCCCACTACAAATCAAACCATTTTTAAAAAACAAATTTGAAAAACAATGTAATTCAACCCACAAAAAAGAATTTAGCAATGAAACCACTAAGTCCTGTGTCATTACAGGCAAAAGTGATTGGTTTTTTTCTGGGGGAAGGAAGATTCTGAATACCTTTCCAGTTTTTGTGGAGAGTACATATTCACTATCAGAACTGAGATTTTCTAGCTGTCATTATATTTCTTTAATAATACAGAAGTAGCTAAAAATTGCCAAAACAAGCCCCAAAATCCTGTTAAACAGATTCACCTGCCACCAGCTCCAACTCCAAGCACTGCCCACAGCCCTCTCGTGCCACTTCCAGGAGAAGGAGAACCACCTTTTAAGTGTTATATTGTGTTACAACCCAGCCTCAATTCCCACCAGGACTGGGGTCAGCCTGCATCCCGAGGCCAGGCTTCTTCCCAGAGCTGCAGCAGCTGATGATTCCTGCAGTGGTCTCAGTGTTCCTGCCTGCATCCTCCTAATTCCTTCTATCCTCACCTCCAACCTGCAGCAGGGAAATTCAAGGCATCACTGCAATACCCAGCTAAGCTCATATTAACAGGAAGGGGAAGGAATTTTCTACAATAAATAAATTAAGTTGCAAAAGAAAGCTAAAACCAGCTGCTTTTCCCTCCCCACGTATTAAGGCTGCTCTTCACTGCTCTGAAACATATCTGAAGCCCAGAGCAATGAAATTATACGGATCAAATGTTAAATATGGATTAAATGTTAAGTCAAGTATTGTAATCAGATGCTGCCATTTAACTTTAACTTAATTAGAAAAAAGGTTGGTTCAAGGAAAAAAAAACCCCAAAAAATAAACACCAAAAAAACGTGAAGAGCAGCAAATCTACACAGCCAAACCCCTTATTTTCCAAACTGAGAGTTCCTTTCAGAGAATGTTTCCAATTAAGCCTTCTCAAGCACATGAACAGCTCTCATCTCCATGAACCTGGGGCAGGTCTGACCCCAGTTCACCCCCAAACCCCCAGTGCTGATGAGCCCACCTGAGAGCTGGGAGCTCAGGGAAGGGCTCAGGTGGCAGCAGCTGCTCAGCAAGGCCCCAGTGTGAACCTGTTCATGTGGAATCATGGAATGGTTTGGGCTGGAAAGGGCTTTAAAGCTCATCTCATTCCCCCCCTGCCATGAGCAGGGACACCTCCCACTATCCCAGGCTGCTCCAAGCCTTGTCCAACCTGGCCTTGGACATTTCCAGGGATGGGGCAGCTTCTTTGGGCAACAGTTCCCCTCAGGTGAATAGCAAAACAACCTGAAAACAAATCAAAATTTCAGCTCTGCTACCCAGTTCATTTTTAGGTGCAGGAAGTCAGAAGGAAAAAAAAAAAAATCATTCCAGAACCCAGCCCCTTCCCTGAAAGCAAAGCACCACCTGCACGTGGCTCCCAGCACCTTGTGAGGCAGAGAAGGAACACCCAAACAACCCTCAGCCAGAGGGAAAAGGAGAAAACACAAAAGCTGTGAGTTTAAAAAAGAAAAAAAAAAAAAA
>VZTH01008170.1:81311-99506 GCA_013397815.1 Aleadryas rufinucha | reverse complement strand
TCCTTTCAGAGAATGTTTCCAATTAAGCCTTCTCAAGCACATGAACAGCTCTCATTTCCATGAACCTGGGGCAGGTCTGACCCCAGTTCACCCCCAAACCCCCAGTGCTGATGAGCCCACCTGAGAGCTGGGAGCTCAGGGAAGGGCTCAGGTGGCAGCAGCTGCTCAGCAAGGCCCCAGTGTGAACCTGTTCATGTGGAATCATGGAATGGTTTGGGCTGGAAAGGGCTTTAAAGCTCATCTCATTCCACCCCTGCCATGAGCAGGGACACCTCCCACTATCCCAGGCTGCTCCAAGCCTTGTCCAACCTGGCCTTGGACATTTCCAGGGATGGGGCAGCTTCTTTGGG
This sequence comes from Aleadryas rufinucha, assembly GCA_013397815.1. Taxonomy (NCBI): domain Eukaryota; kingdom Metazoa; phylum Chordata; class Aves; order Passeriformes; genus Aleadryas; species Aleadryas rufinucha. The sequence goes on along the minus strand of VZTH01008170.1, from coordinate 99,156 downwards.
CAACAGTTCCCCTCAGGTGAATAGCAAAACAACCTGAAAACAAATCAAAATTTCAGCTCTGCTACCCAGTTCATTTTTAGGTGCAGGAAGTCAGAAGGAAAAAAAAAAAAATCATTCCAGAACCCAGCCCCTTCCCTGAAAGCAAAGCACCACCTGCACGTGGCTCCCAGCACCTTGTGAGGCAGAGAAGGAACACCCAAACAACCCTCAGCCAGAGGGAAAAGGAGAAAACACAAAAGCTGTGAGTTTAAAAAAGAAAAAAAAAAAAAAAAAGGAGGAAAAAAGAGAATGCTGCCTCTGCTAAATAAAGAAAGAAAAGCTGCAGGCTGCCAACACCCCCAGCACAGCTCTGCAGAGGTTCTGCACTGNAGCAAAGCACCACCTGCACGTGGCTCCCAGCACCTTGTGAGGCAGAGAAGGAACACCCAAACAACCCTCAGCCAGAGGGTAAAGGAGAAAACACAAAAGCTGTGAGTTTAAAAAAGAAAAAAAAAAAAAAGGAGGAAAAAAGAGAATGCTGCCTCTGCTAAATAAAGAAAGAAAAGCTGCAGGCTGCCAACACCCCCAGCACAGCTCTGCAGAGGTTCTGCACTGCCTGGGAGCTCCGTGGGGCTGAGGGAGCTCGGGCTGCGAGGCCAGAGAGCTCCTGTGCCAGCGGTGTTTGGGAGCAGATGGCTCCCTGTGTTTTCCCACAACGCTTTCCTCTTCCCACTGCAGCCGTCTGCTCCCTTTTGGCAACAGCTTCAGGTGCCAAGGGCGTACAGAACCACCCCGAGCTGCCGAGCACCGCACGGGCGCCAGCCCCGGGCAGGAGAGGAGAAGGGTGAAGGAGGAAAGGCTGAGTGACCCCACCAAGCCCCCCTTTGGCAAGTGCCTGCTGCTGTCAGCCCAAAGGGGTATTTTTATCCTGAACAGTCCATCTACCTACTTAAGTTTCTGTTTGTTTTATTTACAGGCTCTCAGTGCTGTCACACATCAAAACAAGCTGGCAGTGATCCCTAAGGAGTCCCCATTAGCAGCACAGCTCCATTATGGATGGAGCATTTCTCTGCCATCTCTGAAATAAGAGGAATCTTCAAACACCCACAAATTAGTTCTCATTGTAACAAGTCTCCACCATAAGTTGCCCACAAATTCAGGCTTCACAAGGTTAAAGAGCTCAAGGACCACCAGCTTCTTCCTGTGCCTGTTCACCCAGAAGATTTTTAAGCACAAACAGAAGCATCAGCTCCAAACAGCAAAAGCCAAAAAGGAACTTAGCAATAAATGTAAGTGGTTACACCTCAAGCATCAGGTAACTTGTACTTTTAAAAAATGTAAGCCATGAGAGAGCAGATTAATAATTCCTCAAAGGGCTACAGGAGCTTCACTCAAGAGATCTGTAACAGCATTTGAGGATGAGAAGAGGAGGTTCAGGAAATGTCAAACACCAGTAATGAACACAAAATGAGTTCTGAATTAAATACATAGGTTTGTGAGGAACTGGAAGTTGCACAAGCAACTTCACCCATGGATTAAGCAATTAATGACTCAGCTGTGAGCTGAACACATGGTTTTGTGGGCATGAGACAGACAAACAAGCTGGCAACAAATGGGACAATGATTTCAGACTAAACTTTGGATTTCCAGTGCCAATCTGGATCTCCTCCACCAGCCTCTTCCACCAAGTCTTATGCTTACCACTCATGTACAACCACAACACAAGGAAACTGCCTAAGAAACCCTTTGCTGGAGGAAGCTTTTCAGCTGAGGAGGCCTGAAAGACTCTCACCCATGAGCTGGAGAGAATCAGACTCTCAGGTGCCATGGGAACAGTGCCCTGGTGTGGGATGTGTGTCCTGGAGTGCCTTAGGGGAGCTGAGGGCAGCCAAAACAAGAGCCAGAGAAGCTGCTGAGTGTTTCCAAGTCATTAAGACAACAAAGTTTTCCACTATAATTAAATGCACATTAAGGATGGGAATAGAGAAGCAGGAAGCATGAAAAAGGCTGATCCTGACCACTGCTGTAGAATCACAGAACAGTTTGGGTTGGAAATTGCTTTAAAGATCACCTGTCCATGGGCAGAGACACCTTCCACTATTTCAGGCTGTTCCAACCTGGCCTTGGACACTTCCAGGGATGGGGCAGTCACAACTTCCCCGGGCAACCTCTGCCAGGGCCTCCCCACCCTCGCAAGAATTTCTCCCTCATCTCTCACCTAATCCTGCCCCCACTTTAAAACCATTCCCCACTGTCCTGTGGGGACCAGGCCATACAAAAAGTCCCTCCCTCTCCTTTTCTTACAAGGCACTGGAATTCCCTCTGAAACCTCCTCCCCAGCCCTGTGACCACCCCCAGGTACTGCTACCCCCTCACACAGCACGAACCCCCCTCTGCCAGGTGCCAGTACCCAGCCATGACACTCTAAAACAACAAGCAGAGTCTGTTTGCTGTGCTGCCAGCACGGGAACACTCACCCACAGCACTGAGGGCGTGCTTGAGCTCCAGGGTGAAGGCTGTCAGCGGCACCTCCTCGGACACCGGCATGATCGCCACCGTGGACAGGTTGCTGGCAGGATTCCCCGCGTCCCACTTGCTGCTGGAGCTGTGCAGTCCAAGGGGGTGACCTGTCCAGGGAGAGAGCACCAGCCACCAGTCAGCCAGGCTGCAAACAATGGAGTGGCACCTTCAGGCAGCAGGGAAAGTGTCACACTGTGTCACCCAACTGCTCCACGGCAGAGAAATGCAACGCAGACCTCGGCAGCACCGGAGAGCAGAGCTCCCACATATTTCATTTTAAGAGGATGAAGACCAGTTTCCATCATTTTTGGTTGCTGGTACAGCGTATGTGGGTTGAAGCTAGGCAATGTTAAAGACATGCCAGGAGTATGTTAAATGAAACATGGATTTACCTGACCCAGGAAGACAAAGATAAAAGGCACTTAAAATCCCTTTACCACAACTTTGGAACTGATTTAACCCACAGGAGGAATTAGCTTAACTAACAAACAAAACCCCCAAACCTGTGGTCAGTATTAAAGTATTCCAAAAATTAATAATCCTTTTTTTATGGTATTCCTGAGCAAGGAAGGAGATACCTGTTTTCAGCAAAGCTCCTATGGAAAATGTGCATCTCCAGCTGTTTTCCCTTCTCTCCAAGATGCAGAGCTTTACAGACATGGGCTTAGGAGCATTAAAATAAAATACAGAACCCCTGAAGTAGCAGTAAAGTACCTGGGAACTATCTCTAATATAATTTGGTGAGTAAGGACAGAGAGTCTGGGCAGAGAAAAAGCAGTTTTTGAGAGAAATCTGCAATGCATGTGAGGAAGATCAAGATCTTCCCAGACAGCTTAGAGCAGGTAAAGGTCAATGTTCTACAAACTGTTCTTGTTCTGAGACTCTTTCTTCTCTTTAGCTGAGCCTTCTCAGAAAATCTCACTCTGCTGCTAGTGCCTGTCAACTCAGCTCCAAGTACACAAAAAAATTTTGGATTTAAGTCGGGATTTCACATCCTGCTTATCTCATTTCACCCAGCAAAGGCCTAAGATGTACCATCAAGATGGATTCTTGAGCTGGGCATATGGAAATATTTGATATCCCCTGTGCAAACCCATTCAAAGGCTCAATGCCAGAGTGACAGACCACTGCAGGACACAAAGAAATATCAGATAAACTTATTTTTAAAATATATTCAGCAACTGAGTTATTCATTTGAAATCTTCTAAACCAGCTCTGCACAGAACATTAAATAGTTTCCCCCCTCCTTTTGGTGATGTTCAAGAAGGTATCTGTAGGTTCAAACAGGTTACACATCACAGCCCAACCCCTTCATCTCCACAGGCCCTTCCCTCCTCAGAACTTCAGTGGTGACTGTCTCATTGAACTCCTGTTTCTCTCACTAATTTTCCCCCCACTTTCTCTGTTTCCCCCATTTTGCCCTGTTTCCCAGGCAGTGCAGACTCTGCCCTGGGCCACAGGGGCATTTCAGCAGGCACAGAAGTTCAAGTACAATTATCAGCAGGCATTTGTGCACAAGTGGTTGTGCCTGGAAAGCTGAGCAGGTGAGGAAAGAGCAGATTCCCTTCCCCAGACTGCTCTCAAACAGGGAAGTTGGTGACCTTCATCTTCAGTCTCCTTGGAATTTGGCAAAACCAGCAACTGAAGTAATTAAAGCTCCCCCCAATCAAACCAAACCCAAACAATCCTCAGCATCAAAGAGCCCCACAACACCTTCAGCAGCTGATGGGCATCTGCTTGCTTTTAAATGCTGCTCAAGAAAATTGGGAAAATTCCTTCCTATTCCCTTCAGTCAGTAAAGAGACTCTGTGTTGGCACTGCCACAAACACAAAGCTTCAGAACCAACCCAGGGCAGGCCATTTCCTCCCAGACAATTCATTAAAATACTGTAAATAGAGGCATTTTAAGTCAGTCTTTGTGCTGCTGCTGCTCAGCACGGTGCTCTGACTCCAGCCCATTAGAGCTGCTGTTTCCAATGCTCCCTCTGCTTTGCTCTGGCAAGAAATTCCAGGGAAATTTCATTGCACACAGGCAGCAACACTTCTCCATCTCAATTGCAAATCACTCCATCCCCACACCCAGTTAACTGTGCTCTGCCAAAAACAACATCTGTACACAGAATAAAATCACCATCCACGTGTGCCTACAGCTGTTACAGACCACAGAATCCCACACTGGTTTAGGGTGGGAAGGGACCTTAAAGCCCATCCAGTGCCACCCCTGCCATGGCAGGGACACCTTCCACTGTCCCAGGCTGCTCCAAGCCCCATCCAACCTGGCCTTGGACACTGCCAGGGAGCCAGGGGCAGCCACAGCTGCTCTGGGCACCCTGTGCCAGGGCCTCCCCTCCCTCCCAGGGAACAATTCCTTCCCAATATCCCATCCATCCCTGCCCTCTGGCACTGGGAAGCCATTCCCTGTGTCCTGTCCCTCCATGCCTTGTCCCCAGTCCCTCTCCAGCTCTCCTGGAGCCCCTTTAGGCCCTGCAAGGGGCTCTGAGCTCTCCCTGGAGCCTTCTCTTCTCCAGACCAAAATTCAGCAATGAATTTTCTTTCCAAGTATGCACTGCCTGTTTCCAAATTTAAGGATGCAAGTCTGGCTCCAAGGAAGCCCCAGCATCAATGGGAATAGTCCAGGAATGAGTCTTACCTCCCTGCTGCAGACTGCCAAGAATCTTCTCGCCCAGCAAGTGAATAAGTCTGGTCACAACCTGGGAGAGAAAGGGAAAAAAAAGAAACATTCAGGCAGAATGTACTGAAAGTAGAGCATCCACATGGAGACTTCCAAACTTTTTAAAGATGTTCCCTCAAGTTGAGCCACACAGAGTCAAGGGTTTGTAGCTGTAGCTTCTTTCCTGGCTGTAATGTACGGTGACTGATCATTTGTCTTAATTTCTCCTACCTTGTTTTACTTTAATTTGGAAAAACAAGAAAACAACACAACCCTAGAACAGTCAGGATTTAACTTGCTTTGGAAAAAAAAAAATTAAAAAAACCTGATTATTTGGGGAAACATGTCAAATTGCATTTTCAGCTCTCCTCATTTCTCTCTGCAGTGCACCTGCACCTCTAAGTCACTCCCACTGCTCAGTGGGTGCTGCACCTTTTGTAGGTGCTGAAGGCTCAAAAAGGTTCAAGTCTGTGTTCAAACAGACCCTTCCCCGACCCTGGTGAATGGTTTACAGCAGCCAATTTAAAACATTTGGGGGGAAAAAAAAAAGGATAAATAAACCCCCTAAACACCTGCAGAATCACCACAAACTACCTAAGAAATTGCTTTCCCCCTCCAATCATGTTTGCCTGGTAATTCATGTTTGAAGGCACAGATGTTCTCCCAGCTGTTTTTCCAGCAGGACTCACATCAATATGAACTAATATTCCAATAGCCAAATGTATCTCCAAACTGACAAGCCTCTCTCCAACATGAACAATCAATAATTCCTGACAAGTGGGGCAGCAGAAGACTAATCATTGCAATATCAAAAAGTGTCAGACACAGAAAATGCAGCGTTTCCTTGGAAAGCTCTACACAGATGTTTTACCAAATAAGGAAAAGAGTTATTTAAATGCATTAAGGATTAATAGAGCAATCATTAAATAGTCTCCCCCAGACAAATAATTCAAGGTCAAAATAGCTCAGGAGGACATAAAAAACCCCCAACACTGCCACAACAGAAGTTCTCCAAAGTTAACAAGCAAAACAAGCAGCTGCCAGGTTACCTGGACAAACACCCTGCTCCCACAGGAACAGGCACTTCAGGATGCATCTTTTAAATAAAGGGCCTTGGGGGCATCAGGACAGGTCAGGAGGCCCACCTGAATCATTTATATATCTTGCTTTAATAATGAAATCTAATGCAGCAGATTTCCCTGCACTATGGAACGCTGTGTATGAAGCACTAAAACATTTTAAGTCCCCTATGGGAAAAGGGGGAAGAGCAAACAGGAGGCTCCCAGCACAGGGTGACTTGTAGTGGAGCACAGATAAAAGCTAACCAAGGTTATTTCAGGGATTTCATAGCATGGTTTGGGGTGGGAAGAGACCTTTAAAGCCCATCCAGTGAGCAGGGACACCTTCCACTAGCCCAGGGTGCTCCAAGCCCTGTCCAAGCTGGCCTTGGACACTGCCAGGGATCCAGGGGCATCCCCCACCTCTCTGGGCAGCCTGTGCCAGTTCTGCCCCATAGCCATGACTGCAAGTTCCTGAAGATGCCACATCTACATCTCCTCAGTGACCAGGATAAAGCCCTTGGAAGTGGCTCTCACTTGCCCCACGAGCAGGCACAGTGCCCATGCCCGCTGCCACCGACGTGGGAATGACAGCAGGAAAGCTCCCAGCCTCCTGCCTCACCCTGCAGTCTCAGACAGGATCTAAAATGCTTCTCTTTGTCCAAAATACAACAGAATCTGATGATTACCCAACCACATGAGTTGTGGCCACTTCAAGACCACCAAGCTCCAAGGCTCTGGGATTCCCTGAAGGCGCCGCACATCGCTACAGAAAACTGCCCCAACCACAGGGAGAATTCAGGGAATTCTTAACAAAAATAGAGACTGAGTGCCCTTGCTAAAGGAAATAATCTGTCCCCAGAGCACATTTGCTATAGCCAGCTCACAGGCTTCACCTGAACCTGCAGCAGCACAGCAGGACTTTCCTTCAGCAGTTTCGGGAGGTGCCGTGAACATTTTACACTTCTGAAGCACTTAAGCATCAGAATTTTAATTACTTACTAAAACCATCTCCTGTATTTATAACTTTTTCTGCTTTACAGGCAGCTAAGGAGAGCTCCAGCTAAGTTACAAAATACGTCCAAGGTTAATGATGGAACTAAGAATAGAACCTATTGGTCTCATTTTCCAGTTGGCTGCTCCTATTACTGGGAAATATTATTTGTCTTGTTTGCTGGAGCAAACCTTACAGCCTTGGTACGTATAGATAGGGAAAATTATTTCCCTGGTGACTTTGTACAACAAGCAAAGCTGCTCCCCAGAACGGGATGAGTCACTCTGTCGCAGTCATGGCAACGTCCAAGGAACATCAATTTGGGATCCGAGCTCAGAACTGAAATTTCCACAGAGTTTTACATTACATACGCCAGATATCCTTTCACAAAAAGGCCATGGTTTCCTTTCAAAGGGACCTGTCCATCCTTCTGAGGGAGAAGTCAATACAAATCCCATCCCTCCATCGACAACAGAGCTGACCTGATCGACCCGCAGCCCTCACCGCGCAGGGCAGCGGGAGCAGCTCTCCCCAAAGTCAGGGCAGCTGGGGGGAACTGGAAACCAACAGGAAAAATTCATCCTTCAGGTTTCCAAGCTCCTTTACTCTCACGCCCACACAGCAGCAGGGCACGGGAAGGAGCAGCACAGCTCAAAGCAGCCCAAGAAACAAAGAAACCAAAGGAGCTGGGAGAGGACAGGGATAGCTGGGGCAGGGAGGAGGAGGAACGAGCAGGGATTAGCCCTTGGGCTAGGAGCAAAATGACAGGGATTGAAGGGAAACAGTTATTCCAAGTGTGTGTGGAGATGGAGGCAGAAGGGCAGGGATAGGGTGGGTACCTCAGTGCAGGATCTGGGCTGTGACGCAGCAGTCCCTCAACCCTCCTGTTCAGCTGCCTTTTGTAGGGAATTCAAGGTGGGGCTCAGCCTCTTCTCCCAGGTGAGAAGTGACAGGACATGAGGAAACAGCCTCAAGCTGTGCCAGAGGAAGTTCAGTTGGATATTAGGAAAACCTACTTCACTGAAAGGGAGGTCAGGCACTGGCATAAGCTGCCCAGGGCAGTGGTGGAGTCACCATCCCTGGGAGTGTTCAAAAAATGCACGGATGTGGCACCTGGGGACACGGGTTAGCGGTGACCATGGTGGTACCGGGGGAATGGTTGGACTTGATGACCTTGGAGGGCTTTTCCAACCTTAAGAATTCAAGGAAAGCTCTGGGAACTGGCAGAGAGGGTTTGGGCAGAGGGGCAGAGCAGGACCTGGACAACACAGCGAGTTTCCATCCTCCGGAGGTGCAGCCCCCAGCGCTGCCCCGCGCTCCTGAGCCAGGCACAGCCTGGGCACGGCTTTCCCCAGAGCCTTCTGCTCCCCTTGCCATGGGAACGCCAGTCTTTCCCAACCACGGTGCCAGAACAGCCAGGAACACTTCCCAGACATCTGCACAAGCAAAATGCTCTCGTTCCCAGGGTGTCACCGTCACCCAGGGCTAGACAGCCTTCCCAGGAGGAAGCGTCTGCTGTGCTCATCCCCACGGCACATCCTGCATTTTACAGTCTCTTCTAGCACCCAGCCCTGCAAACACCCCTCCTGCTGGCACAGGATCAGGCAGTTTCAATTTAAGGCTTGAAGAAAAATCTGCAGGAAGGCAGCGAGTCGGAGCCCAGACGGATCAGAGAACACCGGGAGGTTCCTAAATTAGGTGAGGATCGTTAATTGCCTGTAAAGCAAATGCAACTTTGGGACCCCTCGTGCTGGGGGATGGAGCTGAGCTTGGTTTGGTTGGTGAGGAAGTTGAATTAATCCTTCCTCATGGTTCAAACAGCAGCGGCAGCGAGTGCACCCAGCTCAATTAATCAGAGTTAATCACAGTAACGAGCAGCAGAGCCATGGATTGGACACTTGGCTGTCAGGACAGGTCTGCTCAGAGCTCCCCAAACTGTGCCAGGGAACACAGCTTCCCACCCACTGCTGCCTGCCCAGGCTGGAGGTGACTCAGGAAGGTCCCAGAACACCTAAAGAGGCATTACAGGGGCTCGTGGAGCGAGTCTGGAGCCGTGGGGTCTGCCCAGGCCAGGGAGGTGACTGAGGTCACCACAGAAAATATCCCCAAAGCACACAAAACCCCACTCTCCTGAGCTTAAGCAAGAGTTTTCTGGCCAGAAGGATGAAATCTGACCTTACAGGTCTCAAAAACTGAGTAAATCTCCATTTCAAAAGCTGCTTGGGGCTCCAGGTGCATCAGTGCTGTTCTCCAAAAGCCCCAAACCCCTCCAGCTCCCACAGACACCACTGCAAATGTCAGCTCCTAACCCTGGCCCAGGGCAGGATGTTCAGGTGAGACATTTTACAAGGGAAATGATTATTCCTCCTCCTGCCACCCACCCCTCTTGTTTTTTGAACACTCCCAGGGATGGTGACTCCACCACTGCCCTGGGCAGCTTATGCCAGTGCCTGACCTCCCTTTCAGTGAAGTAGGTTTTCCTGATATCCAACTGAACTTCCCCTGGTGCAGCTTGAGGCTGTTTCCTCATGTCCTGTCACTTCTCACCTGGGAGAAGAGGCTGAGCCCCACCTTGAATTCCCTACAAAATGCAGCTGAACAGGAGGGTTGAGGGACTGCTGCGTCACAGCCCAGATCCTGCACCGAGGTACCCACCCTATCCCTGCCCTTCTGCCTCCATCTCCTCCACACACACTTGGAATAACTGTTTCCCTTCAATCCCTGTCATTTTGCTCCTAGCCCAAGGGCTAATCCCTGCTCGTTCCTCCTCCCCAGAACATTTTTGTGCAGGGCAAATCAGGACCAAGAGTTTCTGTCTCTCAAGCAGTGTTGGAGAGCACTTCTCTCAGCACAGTTCCACCTCTCTGACCCAGCTCACCACTCACCACCTCATCTCCCTACAAACATCTCGTCCTCCTGGTTGTTTCTGCATCAACTCCACCCCAGTGAGACCCACTGATGCTCTCTCAGCACCCCAAACCCCCAGATCTCTCCTGTCTAATGGGACAGTCTGTTCCTGCACCTGCTACAGAGAAGGCTCTGGGAAACCATTAATTTGCCCTCTACTTAACTAATGTTCAATTACTCCACAGACCTGCAGCCTCTGCATTCGTGGCAGGGCAAGGCCTAAACACCACATCCCAAGGGACTCTACTTCCCTACTTTAGGATGATTAATTCCTGTTTCAAAAGCAGGATGTGGCCAGGCAGGATTTCAGCTGTGCTATTGATGGTGCCAGCATAGAGCTGAGTGCTCCATCCATCCCGGGGCTGAGGTGTTATCAGAGCACCACTTGCTCCACAGCCACTCTAATTCCCACACCAAGAGGTTACAGTCACTCTGCAGTGCTGTGTTTCCTATAATCCCTTTAAATATTTCAAACTATTACCTACCCCTGCTAAGCCAGTAAGGCTGGGTTCTGCTTAAAGCTTTTGTTCCTATTCAACGGTGAAACTCGAGAGCTGATTTACAAAAAGCTCTTTTGGAAGTGATTTTCATGAGAATTCAACTGGAAAATATTTTCCTACGGACATTTATTTCATTCTGTGAATGCTATGGATTGCCTTGAAAATTGAATTATCTGATAGACAACAACTATTCCAAACAAAGCTTGCTCCATCTCAGGTAACTTCTGATTTAGAGAAAATTATACCTGAAGGGAGCCTACAAGAAACCTGGAGACAGACTATTTATAAGGGACAGGACACAGGGAATGGCTTCCCAGTGCCAGAGGGCAGGGATGGATGGGATATTGGGAAGGAATTGTCCCCTGGGAGGGTGGGCAGGCCCTGGCACAGGGTGCCCAGAGCAGCTGTGGCTGCCCCTGGATCCCTGGCAGTGGCCAAGGCCAGGCTGGACAGGCCGGGCCCATTCCCTGGGGAGCCTGGTCAGTGCCCCAGCACCCTCTGGGGAAAGAACCTTTCCCTGGTATCAACCTAAACCTCCCCTGACACAGGTCATTGGTCACCAGAGAAACATTAAATATGTTAAATAACAATCTGTTGGTGCCTCCACAGCAGGGCACTGCAGAGCTTCACACCCAGATGTGATTTAGTTAAAGGACCTGTAAAAAATGGGTTTTGTGGCCCACAGAGACCTTGTGAATGAGCTGCCATGAGAAACAGGCCTGCCAAAGCTTTTCTGTTCTACAAAATAAAAACAATTGGAATGAAATAGTGCAAACAGTCATTTTCCCCACACAAATCCACAGAACAGCTTCTGGGAGCTCTTTCCAGGAGCTGAGATTATCCTCTACCAGCTTTCTTAAGGGTTTTTTCTACGGGACAAGGGAGGAGGAGAGGTAAATTAGATCCTCAGCTTGAATAAAACCAGGGTGTTATTGAAGCTTCCCATGGCCCCAGATCAGATAAGCACTGGCTTGTCCTGGAATCAGGGAGCTTAGCAAGGGGTCTCCGATTGAAATGTGTGACGTTTGATCAGCGCCGTGACAAAGCAAATCCTCAATGCTCCCTCACAACAATTCCTGGCACCTTTTCAAACGCTGCTGAGGCACACAGAGGAGCTTTATCCTGGGGCTCTTTGAGCTTCTAACGCTCGGGATCAATCGTGTCTTGAAGAAAAATGTCATTCTGGCACCGGTGCTGATTAAACCCCCCGCTCCTGCCAGCCTCACTCAGTGACCACGGTGCTCCCACCGAATTCCTTCCCTCCTTTTTTCATCCACTCCTCCTACGGTCGAGGAACATTTAATGGAATGGACCAGGAGAACAAATGCAGAAAAATCCAGAAGCACAGCCTCTCCTGACCTATCCTGCAGTGCCACATCAAGCTGAAGCCATGACGCACACTCTGCCCGAGTCCTGCGGGCAGCATTTTGAAAGGAGGGCACATTACAGAGCTCACTTTGTAAGGCAGATAACCCCAGGGAAGGCTCCAGCCACTTCAGAGAGGCTCTGGTTCAAATACTCACATAAAGATAGCACAACTCCAGTTGGAGATGGATGACAGGTTCTGAATATATTTAAACCCCAAGGGCAGGCTCAGAGAATTAAAAGAAAGATGCAGAAAAACGCTTTCTATTTCTCAGCACGCGTTTCCAGCACGCCAAAGGTTGTCTCACAGTTCAGCCCCCACAGCTCCCAAGCAGTTTCTCAGCACCACTTCCATCAGCAACCAGCAGGTCTAAATTCCAAGTTAGAATTCTAAAAACTAACTCAAGCTCAGGAGAGGCAAAGCTAATCTAGGAAATGCGATCCCAGCTCTGCAGCGATGCTGGAACATCTCTGTGATCTGCTCACAGATTTCTGTGCTCTCACTGCTGCCTCGACGCTGCTTTGCAGTGCCAGGAATCGTGAGCTGGTTCCCTGTCCTACTTTCCAGAACTGAAGGCAGGGATGAAAATAGAAAGAATCAATTCCTTTCCACTCCTGCAAGGCTGGAAAGCTTCGAACGGCACCAGAAATGAGCACGGAGGCTGTCAGGGAGCAAATGCTCCGGCTGGCAGAGAGCCCTGAGGGCTGTGCTGGAGAGCTGGGGGCATTGGGGTGGACAGAACCATTACATTTGGCACCATGGACCACTTCCCACTGGGAATGTCTAGGATGCCATAACCAGAGCGAATCAAGGTTGAGATGCTTTCCTGAGAAGCCAGACAACGTAGGCTTGACTTCTGCAGACTGAGCAGGATCTAGAAATCAACATCTGTCATTTCTGGGCACATAATCTGAAGTTTTGGCTGTTATTTATAACTGAGGTCAGGCTCCCTACACTCACCCATCTGTTTCAGCCCTCGGAATAACCTGAGCTATGGGTGGTCACGTGGAAGATCCCAGCAGATCAGCTCCTGTCTCTCCCAGGACCAAAGCAGCTGTCCAGGAGACAAAACAGAAGGCAGTCAGATGGATCTTCCCCAAGAATCAGCCATTCCACTTCCCCAGATTGCAGCTCAAGGAACTGGAATTACTGCCTGCACTAACAGAGCACGATTTCCCTCATTTCACACAGTTCTCACTGGCAAGCACCACCCACGTCCTACAATTTTCTTACGCACCAGGTAACGTTTTCTTACAATGCATTCCAGAGCTGGAACCCTTCCTGGATCACCTACAAACACAGCATGGCTGGGGAGAAGTCTGCAGGATGGAGTCCTCCCACTGACTCCTAAAATGAAAGGGTTTTTCACCCTTCATAGGAACTGTCTGGAGCCTCCTCGTGAGGGGGCAGCTCCAAACTCTGCTCTGTGACAGGGACAGGATCTGAGGGAATGGCTGGAGCTGGGCCAGGGCAGGCTCAGGCTGGAGATGAGGGAAAGGTTCTTCCCCCAGAGGGTGCTGGGCACTGCCCAGGCTCCCCAGGGAATGGGCACGGCCCCGAGGCTGCCAGAGCTCCAGGAGCGTTTGGACAGCGCTGCCAGGGATGCCCAGGGTGGGGTTTTGGGGTGTCTGTGCAGGGCCAGGAGTGGGATTTGATGATCCTGGTGGGTCCCTCCAGCTCAGAGATGCTCTGTGGTTCCAAGGTTCTGTAAAACTCAAGGATAACAAACTGAGAAGGAAACCCAAGCTCAGGAACTGCTCAGTTTTCAGCTGTTAACACAAACACACACAATTTAGGCTCTACAGAAGTTGCCAAGAGGAAAACCATAAAAAATCCAGTTCTCCCTTGAACTAAGAGAGGATTTCACCTGACTCGGGGGACCAGCACCAGTGTTTGATCATTATTCACCAAGTGAGACTCATGCCAACTTACCCTCACCAGTGCAGGAGCATGGAGCTGATAGAGGCAGAGTTGCTTTTTGTCCCTCTAATAGGAGTTTTTCTGCTTTGCAGAGGGAAATCCTCCACCACTCTGCTGAATCACCAGCCAGCTCTTGCTACCCAGTCAATTATTTCAGAACTACTGCACCTGCTATCCCTTCATTACTTTATTACTTCTGCTTGAATGGGGAAAACAACATCATAAACCCTGTGTATAAATCACTCTCCTAGAATAACAGCCAAGAAAACAGGACAGAGAGAATCCATTTGGTCCATCCCTCTGCTCAGCACTAAGCACTACGCCACTGATCATTTTGGAAGAGGTTAGAAAAACAAGTAACAATCTTTTAGTCTTTCTGGGGAGCAGAATGAGCTTTTTCTCACTGCAACTGCTGCCATTTCAGCTCAGTCCCAGTTGCTCTGTTCCAGTATGGTGAGCAGCTTCTGCCCTTTCTAGCACAAGACAACTTTATGCAGCTGAAAATAGCTATCATGTCTTCCCTTAACCTTTCCCAGGCTTTTTGTCTTTATAGGTCAGTACTTCTAACCAGCACTCAGCTGCCTCCTTCTCCTCCAGACTCCCTTCCTTTGGTCTGCCTCTGCCTTCAGATGTGCTGCCACAGGCTGGTGCTGAAGCTTTTCCAGCATCAAGGAGAAGGTCAGGATTTCTGCATAGTTTAGGATTTTTTTTTTGCAACTGCATGACACTGTCCAGGCACAGGCAGCTTTTGATCCTCTAATGCCTGGATTCTTTTTCTAATAAAGTGAACCAGCCCCTGTCCTCTGTACACCATTCATCAGTTTCCAGCTCGAGCACTTCTCTCCAGTAAAATCCTTGAAAATTTACTTTGGATGTTCTAGTTGTCTCCCAACTTTCCACCCTAGAGTTTTGCTCCATCACCTCAATTCTCTCTCAAGTCTCTCTCANGGTGTCCCTGCCCATGGCAGGGGTGGCCCTGGATGGGATTTAAGGTCCCTTCCAACCCAAACCATTCTATGATGGACCTAACAGCCAAAAAGAGAACACACAAGGACTCTGAAACAGTATTAAAATGTTTTACCTTAAGTTCTTAAGAAAGTCTGAAGGCATTAACTGTATAAATCACCTACATAAAGTCTATCTTATGTTCCTCTTTCTATTTCTAGTGGGGTTCTAAAATAATCTCATAGAAAAAAAAGTAAGTTCTCACATTTTTTATACCAGTTTAACATCTACTTAGAATTTGGAGACCTCAAACAGCAGCACGAATGTGTCTTTCTAACAACCTGTGTTGCAACACATTTCCTTAAAATATCTATTTTAGCATTTTGTTTCATTGCAACTAATTAGCCAGACTACAGGCAAGTCTAGGGAAAACTAATTCCATACTGAAAAAGGTCAGGAATCTGAGGCTGATGGGCTGTACTCCATAGACATGGGAAGACATTTGAATTCTATTACAAATAAATGTTTAGAATTGTGCTATAAATGTAACACTCAAGCTCAATTTTAACTGCAAAGCAAAGAGATTCACAGCTCCACAGAGATCACTGTTCAGGGGAAAACAACTCTGCCAGCTGGCAGAAAGGGAAGAGAGAGAAAAGAGACACTGAAATAAATTCCTGCCCCAGATAAAGAGGCAGAATTAGAACCCAGCCTCAGTGCAGAGCAGTGCTCGAGGCATTGCTCAATGTTCAAGCCAGGCTGGATGGGCTTGGAGCAACCAGGTCAGGGGAAGGTTCCCTGCCCATGGCAGGGGGTGGAACAGGATAAATTTTAAGGTCCCTTCCAACCCAAACCAGTCTGGGATACTGGTCATTTACAGTCTGTATGTTTACCAGGTACATTTAAAACCATCCACTACAAGCAGAAAGGTGGGTTTGAATCTCCCCTGGGTCATTGCCTCCCTCCTGGATCAGCCACAAGGACACTGATGGCTGACAGCAGCTTCTGAGTGGATGTCACACGTTTGGGATGTCCCCAGTTTGTGGGGAGCTCTGCACTGAGCTCCCAGTTCATGAACCTGGGCAGGGAACCACATTAAATAAAGAGGAATAAACTCATAGGTCTATTCAAGTGAGCTCCAGGGACCAGAAGTGCCTTAATAACCCCCAACAGAAGTTCAGAAACACTTCAGCAAAAACAATGCTTACAGGGAAACCAGGAAGGTAATTTTTCACTGACATAACTTCTGAACACTTATTGCCATAATTAAATTCTCCTGGCAATAATACAGATAAAACCCCACAGTTTTGGTACTCTGAAAATGCCTGAATGGAGACTTTATACTGCACAGTCAAAAAAAAAAGAGTTGTTAGAGGTGCTAGGAAGGGAAGAGTATACAAGTATTTAAATCAGGTGCATTATTTTTGCAGGATTTTTTTAAAAGAAATCTGGTTAAAAAAAAAAGTCTAGGTCTCAAAGACAGCAAAATGACAAATCAGAAATAATTTGAAGTAACAGCATTACAGAATTGCCTTTAAGGTCAGTGCAATGATTTAGTGCTTAGTACAATGTCCCTGATGCACTTAGGGACAAAGGAACTAAGTTTCAAGTCCGTCAGTCTCCAAATCTGCAGGAGAGAGATATAATGTCAAGTGAATTAAAGAAGATGGATGAGCTGATGGATTCAAAAGGAGCAATCAGAGTGTTCAGAACACAGACACATCTGGCAGCTGCAGGATGAGGACTGACAACCCAAAATGGCAGGAAGAGGGAAACCAACCCCCAAATATCAAAGCTCTGGAAATAAAGGTACAGAGAGCCAAGGGCGGACTCGGAGCTCCAGTGAGGAGGAGGAATGAAAAACATTTTTAAAGGGAGTTTAGAAGCCAAACTTCCACTTCCCATCAGCAGCACTGAGTGATTTCCACTTTGCTGACATCCTGCATTTAAGTGTAACTCCTCCCAGATACACAAAGCAGCCCTGCAATAAAAACCTCCCACAACTGGTTGGAGGACAGAGCCAGGAGCGCTGCTGGAGGTCTGGGATGGATCCGGGATGGATCCGCTCAGGCAGACAAGGAGCACGCGCTGTGATCTCAGAACGCATCACTCACACAGAAAACCCAGAGGGTTTGGTGCTCAGGGGGAGTCTGAGCCTCTCAGGCATCCTTGGAGAGAGACAGGAAAATGCTTTGAGTTCCCTTACCTGGGGGAATTTGCGTTTGATGGAGATCAGAGCCCCCTCCGGGAGCTTGGCGAGCTCCGAGTCGCGCACCGCGTGCACCGTGGTGGCTCTGGGCTGGTGGGTCAGGGCCTCCACCTGCAACAGGGACAAAGCATCAGCGACCATCCCCGGCCTGGCACGGACATCACACACCAGGATGGAGAGACTGAACTGCTCCCAAGACTGGAGGTCTCTCCCACACAGCCGGAGCAGAGCCCTGCCTGCCCCAGGGGTCTCACCCCAGCTGCCATCTCTGCACCCCGAACCTCTCGGGCACCCCCTCTGCCATGGGGCAGCTGCAGTTTCTCCCAGAAGCAGAACCCACAGCCCCAGAGAGCCCCCAGAGGGAAAGTTTTGTCTGAGTTTTGGCAGCCTCAGGCTCAGAGCATCTCCAGAGGGAGGGAAGGAGCTGCTCCCAACCCCCTTCCAGAACAACCACCAGAGTGAACTCAGCACCACAACAACCCCAAGAGCTTTTCACCCCTCAGTTCTGATGGTCATGAAGCCATCTAAGAGCCAGGAGAACCCCACTTCTCTGCTGCTTCCTCTTTCCTCAGTGCCACCCTGAAACACTTCCATTTTACCTCTGGAAGCTGAATGCCAACGACCTTGAAATAAGTGAGAATTCCTAAAAACTAAAAAAAAAAAGGGGTGAGAGCTGGCTGGGTGGGCCTGGAGCAACCTGGGATGGCAGAAGGTGTCCCTGCCCGTGGCAGGGGGTGCAACGAGATGAGCTTGCAGGTCCCTTCCAACCCAAACCA
>VZTH01008170.1:32818-79816 GCA_013397815.1 Aleadryas rufinucha | reverse complement strand
AAAAAAAAAAAGGGGTGAGAGCTGGCTGGGTGGGCCTGGAGCAACCTGGGATGGCAGAAGGTGTCCCTGCCCATGGAAGGGGGTGCAACAAGATGAGCTTGCAGGTCCCTTCCAACCCAAACCAGCCTGGGATTCTAGGGGCAAATCAGCACATTTGGGCCAAAAATGAGCACTGCTTTCCCATTTTTTTTGCATGTTTGCCTGTGCTGTGTAAACAGGAATCCCTGAATGGCTCAGGCTGGAAGGAGCCACTGGAGCTCATCCAGTGCCGCCTCCGTGCTCAAGCAGGGTCCCCTGGAGCAGTCACTCAGGGCTATGTCCACACAGGTTCTGGGTATCTCCAGGCAAGGAAAACCTGTGCCAGAACACACCTCCCCAACCAGTGCCCAATTATTTCACCTAGAAACATCTATTTTATTCACAGCAGAAGCATAAAGACGAAGACGGCAACACAAAGAGAGTTAATACAGAGATTTTTCTCCTTTATGGAGAGAATCTGCCACCATTTAAACAACCTGGGGTAAGAAAAGCAAAACCCAGCTGCTGCCCAAATCCCCAGCTGCCCCAGACCTGCCACTGCCTCTTGTGCTGTTTGGAAATGCAGAAATCAAACTCCCTGGTGAAACATCTCCCCGAGGCCAAGGAGTTATCCTGGCAGGAGAGACGGCGTCACTCACAGCTACAACCTTTAATTGCTTAGGAACAGCCTGGTGCTCCATTGTGGAGTTCCAGCAGCAGGCAACGTTTATTGGACTTAAAATCCATAGCTCAGCCATTTCCTAAAAAAATTGGTTGCCACTGCAGCGGCTGTAATTACTGAAGTTAAAACACAAACAGAAAAACCCCTCCCCAACTGCAGTTTACTCACACTTGGAATCAAAGTGAACATGACTTTGCATTTTTAATTTTCCACTAGAAAAAGAAATGAATAATGTATCAGCTTAGAGCTGTTTGAGTTGTTTAGAGGTTGGGGGCTTGATGGTTTTATTTGTTTGATTGATTTTTGGGGCTTTTTTTCAAAGCTTATGTTGACAGCAAATTCCAACAGAAGCAATTAATTCCTCACAGAGCTAAGGGCTCAGATACACAAAGTGAGCACCAGATATAACATTAATAATAATAATAATTATTATTATTATTATTATTATGTCCTGTGCAAAACACCCAGATCAGTGACCCCACTTTCACCAAGATCCCTCCTTGGAAGGCTCCATGTGCACAAAATGGACAATTCAGCCAACCAGAACATCTTGAGCTCAAAAACTTGCCATTGGTCCAGAAAGCTGAGATGAACTTGCCAATATTAACTTGAATTTCACCAGCACCAACTGCTCTGCATGGAAAACTGCACAGGGAAATTTAAAGCACCTTCATTTTGCAAGCCCCAGCCTCTGTTTTTTGCTCAGGTGCCAGGGATGTTTTGTTCTGTCATCACATTTTAAACTAATTATATAGAAGGGCAAAAAAAAAAAGAAAAAAAATCATCTTTGTACATACATTTATGGAGAAACAAACCCCCTTAAGGCTCCCCAAAGGGCTGTATAAGATGTTCTGTTTTATCTCTCTCCCCTATTACCAGCTTTTTAGCACAGGTTCTTGGCTCTGTAATTTACCTTCCTCCTCCTGAAAGCAGGTTAAGAGTCTCAGCTGTTAAAATAAAACCTTTCCTCTCAGCCAGGCAACCTCCTGACTGAGTTTAATTTGTATCAAGAAGAAAAACACTCAAACTGTCCGAGATCCTTTCCCACCATTTCAGTGATATATGAGTGCATAAAATTAACTGTGCTCCAAGGGGCTCCTGAGCCTTTCAGAAAAGATGAAATTTGTAAATTTGTAGAAAAGGGAATTAAATTTTAACTTTAAACACAGCCTCAGAGAGGGCTTTTTAGCTCCAAACCGTAACTGTGTCTTTTTGACAGAGCAGAGGGCACAGGGTGACCTTTTCCAAACCTCCTTCCCAAGGAGCCATTCAAATCTCCAGATCTGCAACATCACCAGTCCCAGAGACCCCTGCAAGTGCTGACTGCAGTTCCCAGGTGATTACAGAAACTGGATCTGGGACTGTTCTTACATACAGGCACTGTGGAAGTCTTTGATACTTTCCTTTAAATACACCCCAGAATTCCAGCATGGAAAATATCTGGGGCCCAGACACTGTACCCAAGGAAATTCAAACTCTTGCTTTCCCCTTGGCTGTAATCACCTGAGTTCTCAATCTCTACATTTATTAATAATCCTAATTATTCACTTATTAATTGTCCCAGAGCAGCTGTGGCTGTCCCTGGATCCCTGGCAGTGTCCCAGGCCAGGCTGGACATTGGGGCTTGGAGCAGCCTGGGACAGTGGAAGGTGTCCCTGCCCATGGCAGGGGTGGCACTGGATGGGCTTTAAGGTCCCTCCCCACCCCAAATAATTCTGGGATTCAATAATTAATGAAATAGCTCCTCTCCACTGAAGTGTGAGGGCTCTTGTTTGGATCATCTGCAGGATTATTCTCAACCTTCACCACATTCTCCCCTCTTCACACCCTGTGGTTTTAGAGCCTTTTTTGCACTGGTTCTACATTTCCTGCACATGGAAGTCTGCCAACCCCATTTGGTTTTGGCTATTCCCATCTCCTATGGAGAACAAAAACATTCTAACATTGAGTAGCAGTTCTGCCCTGAAAATAACACTTTTTTACTTTGTATTTTTTTAATAAACCATTTGAGATATCAACTGTTCAGAGATTCAGAGATTTTTCTTCTTGCTTAGGAAAAAGCAGAAGCCTCATGCAATATGAGTATTTAAAATCATTTCAACCTTAAGCCACGTTCAAATCCTTGGACTGCTCTGCCCAGTGAACCTTTTGAACAGGTTTTCTTATTTTTCCAGGTTTGTTAAAGTACAAGACTCAGAGATCCAGCTTGAACTTCAATAAGAACAAAATCCACTTGTGATCAGAAGACCGTAGAATTATTTCCTTGGCCATAAAAAGGGAAATTTAACATTCTCATCACCCACCACAGCTGCAGCAAACAACACAAAACCACCTCCACAATAACATTAATAAACAAATGTTTCAAGAAATAACATTATTATCTTTCAGATCTCATTGACCCTGGCTGGGGAGAGCGTTTATTTATATATCTGGTTTGATAATCACCCAAGGCTCTCTCCTGAGCTCCTTCCCAGGCTGCCATTAGCATCACTCATCCACACCAGCACGAACACAGCCACAGCATTTGCTCCAGTGCAAAAAAGAACCAGTGGAATCTTTCCCACTTCTCCTCAAACTCAAGCCAGCACAACCCTTTTCTTGCTCGAGGCAATTGTACATCTCTGCTCTTCTCGTGTCACATCCACTCCTCCTCCTCTTTCCTAACAAGCCTCTAAATAAGTTCCACCTCACTGCCCATTTTTGGGCTTCTCCTTCAGTTTCCTGCATTTGCCATCGTTGTTGTTCCCCTCACCCTCCAAGAACCCTCCAGTTTTCCTGGAGGTCACTGAATGCTGAGCCCACCAGGACTGCTGCTCTGCTCTTTGCCACCTCGTTATGGGGTGGGGTTTGGTTTTCTCTCATGCAATAAACCCAGCAAGCCCACACTGCAGTGCTACCTTCACTTGGAACTCCTTCTCTCTGAAATCCTGCTGGGCCCTATTTCAGCAGCCCCACACAAATGCTGAACCTTCCCTTCACTGCTCCCCTGTCTCCAGGGTCGACTCCTTGGCTCCTCGTCCTCAAAATCCCTCTCTATTCCCTCAGAAATCTGTCATCTTACTTCCACTCCCCTTCCACTCCTTCTAAATCGAGGGAATTGCACAGGAACAGCGTCTCAGATGCTGGAATAACTTGAATCAGGGAGCACAGAACCATTTCTTGTGGTTCTTGTGAATATGACCATGGCTGAGGGCCCTCCTGCACTGTTGTGGTTCTGTTGTTCCTAACACAAAACAAATAAAAAACACCCCAACCCCCCTAAAAAAACCCCTAAAAATACACCTGAGCTCTTTATGCTGTTCCAGCTAATTCTGACAGGGAGGGGGTTTGAGCAATCGAGTGGAAGGGGCAGAGGGATGGAACTGGATGAGCTTTGATGTCCTTTTAAACCCAAACCAGTCTGGAATTCCATGATTCCCACACCTTCTCTTAGCTCAGTATTAAATAGTGACAAAACCAGGTTTTGCTGCCTCCATCCCATACGATGCACATGATTCACAACCCTGCCTTACAAGTCCTTTCTGAAGAAAAAGTGCTGCTATAAATCTTTTACAGGGAGGGGAAAAGCAATTTATACTCTCACGACCTCTTTTGACTTCATTTCCAGCAGTCATTCCTGACAGCTCTTTACAGCTTTCCAAATGACACAGTTGGGAAGTAAAAACCAGCAAGTGACATATTCTGTGAGTTGGTCTAAGTACAAATTCCTTTCTGAGCTGCATTCAAGAAATCACTTTATTTGCTTAACTTTTGGTGTGAGCAGTTGTTATTCTCCTGCTCAGGCTTCAGCATCTCTGAGGCTTCCTGGAGGAAATGGGCTGGTGTAGGGCAGTCCATTTGCTGGCAAGAAAACGCTGCTCCCCCAGACAAATTCAGCCTCAGTCTGACAAACTCTTGGGGGACTTTCCTCACAGTCAGCAGCCACTAAAAATGCAAATTATTTCCAAGTAGTTTCTTGTGGAGATTATTTCTTTTCAAGCAGATCTAGGCACGAGGAGACACGGCCAGTGCAAATTTCACAGCCACAGGCCTGCTCTCCCCAGCCAGGAGCACATTCACACCCGTGGTTCTCCCATGCACTCCCATCCCATCCCTTCTGTGATGCACTGCCTTCAGCTCCTCCTCACCACGGCCACTGTTCCAACCAAGAATCTGTCATCATATTTCTTCCTCTCCCATCGATTTTTCCTTGCTGCCAGCTCACAAAAAAGCAGAGATCTTTCTTCACCAGGGGAACCCTCCCCTCCCCTCCCTCTGGCCCCTGTGCTGACACAATGCAGTCAGAGCACACAAGTGAAAGCATCAGTTACAAGGAGACCCTGGGAAGCAGGGCATGATCCCAAGGATTATTAAATTATGTAGCTTAAACTCTTCATTTTCCAAATCCTCCTCCGTGACAGCCACAATCACTGCCTGCTAATTACCCTGACACTTGTATTGTCTTCTCTTCAGCACAGGCTTGGCTCCCACCAGGAGCATCAAGGGAGCAGCTCCAGACACAACGGGGTGACACTGGGGCTGCACAGACACCCACCTCCCCTCTGGAAAGACCATCTGCCAAAACTCCATCCCTCCATCCTGAAACACCCGCCCCAAAGCAGGCCAGNGCATTCAAGAAATCACTTTATTTGCTTAACTTTTGGTGTGAGCAGTTGTTATTCTCCTGCTCAGGCTTCAGCATCTCTGAGGCTTCCTGGAGGAAATGGGCTGGTGTAGGGCAGTCCATTTGCTGGCAAGAAAACGCTGCTCCCCCAGACAAATTCAGCCTCAGTCTGACAAACTCTTGGGGGACTTTCCTCACAGTCAGCAGCCACTAAAAATGCAAATTATTTCCAAGTAGTTTCTTGTGGAGATTATTTCTTTTCAAGCAGATCTAGGCACGAGGAGACACGGCCAGTGCAAATTTCACAGCCACAGGCCTGCTCTCCCCAGCCAGGAGCACATTCACACCCGTGGTTCTCCCATGCACTCCCATCCCATCCCTTCTGTGATGCACTGCCTTCAGCTCCTCCTCACCACGGCCACTGTTCCAACCAAGAATCTGTCATCATATTTCTTCCTCTCCCATCGATTTTTCCTTGCTGCCAGCTCACAAAAAAGCAGAGATCTTTCTTCACCAGGGGAACCCTCCCCTCCCCTCCCTCTGGCCCCTGTGCTGACACAATGCAGTCAGAGCACACAAGTGAAAGCATCAGTTACAAGGAGACCCTGGGAAGCAGGGCATGATCCCAAGGATTATTAAATTATGTAGCTTAAACTCTTCATTTTCCAAATCCTCCTCCGTGACAGCCACAATCACTGCCTGCTAATTACCCTGACACTTGTATTGTCTTCTCTTCAGCACAGGCTTGGCTCCCACCAGGAGCATCAAGGGAGCAGCTCCAGACACAATGGGGTGACACTGGGGGTGCACAGACACCCACCCCCCCTCTGGAAAGACCATCTGCCAAAACTCCATCCCTCCATCCTGAAACACCCGCCCCAAAGCAGGCCAGGCTCTACACAAAGCCACCAGCTCACCCCAGGGTGCTGGGGAAGGGCACAAAGGACAGGGATGAAAGGACAAGCACCTGAGGAGGGATAAGGAGGAGAAATATCAACCCTGACACGTGCTGCTAGCTCAGGAGGATCTGGAGAAGGGACAGGCAGTGAGGCAGCTGACAGGTAGCACACCTGTATCTCAAGGACAACACCAGCACTGCAAGAGCACAAAAGAGCCACCTGTGGGTTGTCACAGCCGTGTCTTTGTCCAGACGAGGGCAGGAGCTGCTGCTGCTGCAGCTGAACCCAGTGAGGCAACCCCATCAGTGTTACACAAAGGGCAACCAGACACCACATGGAACATTGGCTTTTCCTGGCTTCAACAAGCTGCCCTCAGACCCTTCTCCAGCCCCCTTGCAGCTGGAGCAGCAGAGGATGCTCATCTCAACAGTGTTTGCTCCAGCCCCAGCTCGGAAGGACCTGAAATATTAACTTGTTTGTATCAGAAAAGGACAAAGGAGGAGACACTCCTGGAAGCAGTGAATGAGTGGGAAGAGCAACCAGACAAGCTGCAAATCGATGCTATTTGTGGGAGCAGTGCCAGTGGATGAACTCAGAACACCATGTACTCTTCAAAGTTGTTCTAACAACCACCTTCTGCAATCTCCTGTGTGCCAAGTTAACCCCGTGACTGAGGACATCCAGCCCTTCTGCTGTGTGCAAAGAAGAATCCAAACCTCCCTCTCTCTTTTTTTTTAAATAGATAAACGTATTAAAGAAACCATGAAAGACTTACACACACTCGTGCATGCAAGTCTTGTGTATCTGTAAGTGGCTATATGCAAGTGTAGATCTAAAATATAGGTGAAAATTCAATAAGGCTGAGCTTGCTACCTTCTGTAATTAGGGCAGCTGGAGTCATGCTACAGGTTCTCCCCAAAGGACTGAGGCTGCACTTTGTAGCAGTGCAAGGACAGTCCTGTTACAGCAGAGAACATCATTAAGGGACACAAAAGAGGAAGATAAAAGCTGGGGAGGGAATTAGTAACAACCCAGCCTCCTGTATTTTAAGTTTTACTCCTTATACACGTGTGGCTATAGAAGAGATGTGAAGTTTCGTGCATGTTTTGCTGCCATAAATCCAACATTAGGGTCAAAACACCACCAAAAACCATGTCAGAAGCCACCTGAGACACCCACACCAAACACCCACCAAAACCATCACATTTATCCAGGTTGTTGGAACAGGATCTGCAAGTGCAGTGCCCTGGGCAGGCTGCTCCTCTTTGGGTGAATTATACCTGAACTTCCAGAACAGAAAAAGAGAAAACAACCCACGATGAGCTGCTCAAATACTTTCCTAGGAGGGAGAGATCCAATTGCTTTTGACTCAGCTTCACACAAGAGCCCCAAACCTGGCTGGAACTTGTATCAAGACCATTCCCCACCCTCCACTGCTGACTCTTCCCCCGAAATCCTTCCTGTCACCTCCCCTGGACTCTCCTCCCACCACTCACTGCCCTCCAAGCATTCTGGTGGTGATGACAAGGATCACACTTGTCCCCCTCTCTCTCAGTGGCTTTTATTTAATTTAATGATGCTTGCCAAAAAAAAAAAAAATTAAAAAGAAAGAAAAAGGTTCTATCAAGGAAAACAAAAATTTCAATTGCTATCAACAGCCTTGTGCATTTGCCAGGGTTAAAGGGGATGCACTGTTAACCTCTGCTGTTCCCCAGCCAGCCTCGTTCCATGTGGCATCCCTCAAAATGGAAGGGAGAAAGGAGGAGGAGGAAGGGAAGTAAAAAGCTGTCCTGCAGGGGATCAGGAGGTGTATCAAGAGTGAGCTGACAGCTGGAATTAGCAAACATCATCACAAGGGAGTTCAGCTGGATGCAGGAGGGAGATACAAAATGTCTTAAGGAATGACAGCCTAATGCAGGGAATCACCTGCCTGGAACCCAGCAGGTCACAGCTTCCATCACCACCTGCCATCAAAGCTCCTCACACTCTCTAAAAAGATGTGGCCTGGGACATAAAGCACATCAAGCACTCTGCAGTGATATCCCAGGCAGCTCCACAGCCAAATGACTTTCCCATGCAACACAAACCCACACAATTTAATGCCAGATCCTGTCAAAGCCATGCTGTGGTTTTTTCCCAGCCAGCCAGGAGAACACTGAACTGCACCACACCAATTTGCAGTTCTGGGTGATCTCCTACCTTCAGCAGCTGTTTAGAACTTGAGGCAAGCAAAGATAAAAGAGAAACTGCTATAGATAAAAAGAGGAAGTAGCTGTAAAGGGTGTGAAAAATAGACAGCACCCAGCAGCTTCAGTCAGGGAAGGAAGTGAATCCTCGTAGAACCAAGGTGTGTTCAGATGGTTCAGATCAGTGGTTTGGGTTTAACAAAAACACTCGAGATGGGCTTGGAAATCAGGACACAGCTCATTCCATTCTGACACTAATTCAGCTGTGCAAATGTCAACTCATTCCTCAGGGCTTCCTCTGCCTCTCTTTGGGGCTGGCAGATACTGGGGGTTTGCTGTTTGTGGTTTGGGGACTGGTTGTTGGTTGCTTGGGGGTTTCACTGGATGGTTTGGAATTTTTTGGCTTTGTTCTTGTTGGTTGTTTTAAATACGAGTTCACATCCAAGATGCTGCTAGGAAAATGATCATTTTTAGTAATGTATTACCAAGAGAGAGGGGAAAAGATGAAAAGAGAACAATCCCTTCCAGGGCCATGTCTTCCAGCTCTGTTCCTGAACCTCACCCAACTCCAACTGCCACAGCTACGGGCTGTGCACAGTGTGCCTGAGGTGACAATAATCTGAATTCACCTGAAATAGCTTCATAGTATCTTACAGCTTCAGCAAATGAAGTAGCCATGGTTTGACAAAAACCACAAAAATGCAAGGAATTGGCAAAAAAAATTCACATGTTTAAAAAAGGCAGAGCAAAGCAGCCTTAATGTGGAGGGTGCAGGGACATTCAGCTGGCTTTGGAGCTGCCTGATAACATTAATACTGATAAAGAACAAAAGCCTGACAAGTGTAATCCTGCTACTTCCCTTTGTGTGATTCCTTTGAGGATTACACAGCAATTAAAGATTTCTAACAGTGTTACATTTCCAAAGGACAATGCTCCAATCCCCTGAGGAAATCATAAGCCACTTACAGATTCTTCTTGGGTTTCAACTTTTTAGAGAGGAAAAGAAGCCATGGACATTTAGCTGTCTTAATTAGATGAACAGCTTAACATCTGAGAATATTGAAAATGTCTCATTTCTAGAATGTAAAGCATGATTTCCTGCCCAGCAGGACCAGTGTGCTGCAGCACTGGCAGCTGAGGGTTCTTTTCTGCAATTTATCCCTGTGTTACCAGAGTCAGTGCACAAATGCTTTTCTGCACTCATTCAGCAGTTTCTCTACCCAAAAGTGACTGTGTGCAGCCCTTCTGGTAAGAGGGACATTCTGGTTATTAAAAAGAAACAGAAAAGGTCTTGAATTAATCAAAACATTGCTGCAACTTCCTCTCTCAGCAGGTATTTTTGAAAGCTGACCGGTTTTGGGTCACACCCCGCACACAGCGGTGTCCTGGGAGGGGGTTACCAGTAAACCCAGCTCTACACCACCTACAAGCCCAGCTCTGGAAAATATTTGGAGTTAAGAGCTGTTGCTGAGGGCCCTGAGCTGTGCCTGGCATTCAGTCACCTCCCCAACACTGCAGCTGTCCTTCAGAACTCAATGAAGACAAAGGGTGGCCTTGCACAAAAACCTCACTGCACTGAAGGTTCCATCAGCTGCAGGTGTTTGAAGCTGCACCAACAGCTTTGATTCAGCAGCAGATTATTCTGAGGGATGGCTCTGATGGGTTTGTTGCCTTCTCCTCACCCACTGCTGTCCTCCCAACAGTGCAAAAAGCAAAGAACACCCACCTCAACACGTGCTTGGAGTTGTGACCCTGTGTTCTGACAACCTACTCTGCAGTTTGGAATGAACCATGGGATAATCACCCCAGTCCCAGCAGCACTGCCAGGAACACCACAACGTCAGAGCCCGGCCCAGCACCTGCTACTGACAGGCACAAAAATCAAATTAAAAGGAACCCTCTCTCACACACAACAAAGTGCTAATGAGAGTAAGGGAACAAGAGGAAAAACTACCATTTCCAGTGGTTAATCAAGATCAAAACCAAAGCAGCAACATCAAGAAAAGAACTGAGAGACTAAGATAAGCACTTTAAACAAGTAGCTCGGTGAAGAGAAACCCTTTCACTCTATCAATACACAGTTGGCTTCTCTGATCTCCTCTGGGATCACCTGGGCATGGCAGAGGTGATACTGGAAAAGTGACCCTTTAGCTGGTAGATAAAATTCACATTTCAACATTTTTCCATAAGTGCGTCTATAGCAATGGACCTCCAAATTAAAAGACTTCCCCTAAACAGGTCAAATCTCAGTCTCTAGAAAGCAAGACTTATGTCAACTGTATTTCAGCAGGGTGGGAATTATTTAACAGATTCATCATTGTTCTTTAAAAATTACTTGGAAGTTATTTCATTCAGTTTTGACTTGGTTTGACCAGATACAGCGACTGAAGGTGCCCATCAATAGGGCCAACAGCAGCCAGTGTCCCTCCACAAAGGCTCCCAGCGAGTGAGGATCCTTTTCCCCTGATAGAACTGCCCTTGTCAGCTCTTCAAGGAACTCCACAGGGAAGGAAACTTCAGTTCCTGATCTGTTCTTCTCCCCCTGCATCAACAGACCTCAGGAACAGATGCCATTGAGTCAGTACAGGGAACAAAACAGTTCGAGCCACAAGTTGAGCCTGGGGAGCGCACGCACACGCTCGGAAATTAACATCTTGTCTGAAAGCTTCATCTTGCACTGCTTTTCTTCTGAGAGCAGAAATGGCAGAGCCTCATCTCTTATGCAAATGACACGTGGCATTTTAAAAGTTCTGACATAAAGGCAGTAAACAAAAAGACACCGACTGCAAGACTCTCGTGTTTTCTTAGTGCCCACAATTACGGAGGACACGGGAGGGTCTCGGAGGCGTTCAGGGAGGAAGGAGCCACCAGTGCACCAAAAAAACCAATTACCAACACCAACTGCTGCTTTCATCCCTTTCAAGCACCCAGAACCCCAATTATGTTAATGTCAGGGGAAAAAAAACCCAACCCTTCAGCAGGTTTTTAAAGGTTTATAACAGATTCCGCAGAAGGGGATAAACAAAACTTTTTAAAAGAAAAAATATCATTTTGCTAATGGCCTCTGCATTAATGCTGGCATTCTTCACAGATCCTCCCCCATGTTTGCAAAAGGCAGCCAGAGCATGGAGACACTTTCAACAAATGGCAGAGTGAGTCAGTGGGGCTGGGAGCTGTGGGCAGGAAGGAGATGACAACGTCCACGGAGTCACTGAAGTCTCCAACGTGATTCATGTCATAACATGGATCCAAAACAGTGACTTGTGCTTTAGGCACAAACTGCACAGGTATTTCTGTATCCCTGCCTGGACACTCACCAGCAAACATGGCACTGTTACAGCAAACACAGCCCAGCCCATCCACCAAACCCACCTCCTCCTTTCTCCCCAGATAAACAGTTGGGCCAGCCTGGAATGTCACACCCAAACCAGTCCTTGCACAGGGAGGTAGAGTTTGGACCATTTCATAGAATCACTGAATTGTAAAAAAGCTTGGGTGGGAAGGGACCTCAAAGCTCACCCAGTGCCACGGGCAGGGACACCTCCCACTGTCCCAGGCTGCTCCAAGCCCCAATGTCCAGCCTGGCCTTGGGCACTGCCAGGGATCCAGGGGCAGCCACAGCTTCTCTGGGCACCCTGTGCCAGGGCCTCCTCACCCTCTGAGCACCATATGCTGCCCTGACACTCAAAACTGCTTTCAGAAAGTAGAACAGTTCTGTTTTTAACCTGGGAGCGCTGTGAAACTCCAGGAGCTTGACAGTGAAAAGCTGCAGATCACCACAGGCAATGGAAAGGATGAAAATGCCTGGATGTGACAAAAGTGACAAACCCTTCTTCACACACCAAAAGGCCTCACACCATCGTGATTAGTCACAAAAGATGGCAGCTTTAGTTCCTGTCAAACCATCTCGTTTTACCTTTAATGAGGTATCCCAAAGAAAGGAAAAAACAAATAAAGTTTGTGGGTGTGCTTTAGCACATTCCAGCATGGACCTGCTTCTCCAAACACGATCCCAAGCCAACACAACCCCTCAGCCAGAGCAGCACCGAGTGTGGGAAGAGATCCTTAAATACTGTGCACATGGAACTATCACACATCAAATATGGGGCAAGCATCAGCCCAGCCCAGCTCTGTCTCTGCTGGGAGCACCACCAGAACTGCCTCATGTACTCCACAAGCACAATTTTGGATCAGCTCTCTAAGGGGAGCCTTGGACTCCTCCTTCCCCTTCATTCCTATAAAAAAGGATTTCTTCCCATAGCACTAATCCCAATTCACATGTTTGCTGCCTTCAGAGCTATGCTAATTCTGCCTATAAACAGATACACGTTCAGTGTTTCGTTTTCAGCTCAGAAGGCAGAAAAGGGCCTGAACAACAAGCTCAGAACTTCAGAAATCTGATTTTAAATACAAAAATCAAACAAGCCACGCATATTTATGACTCCTATTTCTGCTGTTAACTAGGTCTGAGAAACAAAAAAATGAACATAAGAGAAATTAAACATGGATAAATACTACAATTTTGAAATGAAACAGTTGCTTTAATAACTATAATAATTACACACTCCCTGAAAAACCTGACAAAGCTTTGAAGTCAGCTCTGTTAACTCTGAGGAGGTTGGACTCGACACTTCCAGGGGGGGCTCAGGCAAACTGAATCTTCCAATGGCACTAAATTCATTCAAATCCTCATTTAGTGCACATTCCTGCAATTTCTCCAGCCCTGACCTAACCAGGCTGCACTGCTCTCACTGGGAGGAAAGTAACCCACAGCACAGAGGAGCACTGGGCAGGACCTGCTGCTTTGCTGGTGACCTCTTTTGGGCTTTATCTTTCTTCTCAAAGCCAGTCTAACAACCCCATTCACCCATCATTACAGACACTTCCCAGGCAGAACAGAAGGCAGTTTTCCACATTTCCAACTTTGGAAGCCCTTAGGATTAACAACGGAGGGGAGCACGACTTGTGTGTGTTTGGGGTGGAGTAAATCCCAGTTTCCCAGCTGGACAGGTCCCTCTGAGCCCCTCTCACCACTCCAATGAGGTCCCCCCGGCCGTACTCCCCGGTCAGGTGCTTCTTGCCGTCGTCCATGCGCAGCACGGAGCGCAGGCGGCCGTTCAGCACGATGTACGTGCAGTCAGACTTGTCACCCTGCCTGCAGGGAAAACCATCAATAACCAGGATTAGTGAAGCACCCCTGCTCAGCAAATGACTCTGGAGGCTTTGAATAAGTTGGTGATTTTTCCCTGCCTGGCTTGGAAGACACGGGGAAGTGTTTGACACTTAAACGTAACGAGCAAACTGGAAATGGACCGGCCACTTGTTAAAAGGTGACTGGAAACATGTTTAATGTGTAAACGTGCAGGCTGTGCACAGTTAGGTGAGATAAGGAGTGATAGGACAAAAGGGAAATGGTTTCAAACTCAAAGAGAGTAGATTTAGATGGGATATTGGGAAGGAATTGTTCCCTGGGAGGGTGGGGAGGCCCTGGCACAGGGTGCCCAGAGAAGCTGTGGCTGCCCCTGGATCCCTGGCAGTGTCCAAGGCCAGGATGGATGGAGCTTGTAGCATCTTGGGATAGTGGAAGGTGTCCCTGCCCATGGCAGGGGGTGAGACTGGATGGGATTTAAGGTCCCTTCCAACCCAGGCCAGTGTGGGGTTCCATGTTAGGACTGGAAGGGGTGACCAGGCTGTGAGTGGGCCCCAGGGGACAGCACAGGCTCATTCCTGGTTACCCAGGAGCTTGTTCCCATTGCAAGGTCAGTGTGGATGTGCAGAGGAAATTCTGCAGGTCAAAGAGAAAAACCCCCAGGTGGCTCCAGATTTGGTGCACACACCTTTGTCTACCAAGAACTTTCTGCTCTATCCAGCTGGCACGATTGGGAGTGCTGCTGGGAATGCCACACTTCTGGTGGGGGAGTTCAAACAAATGCAAGGAATTCCAGAAGATTTTAACAAGATATTGACAGCTGGGAATGCTTTGATGCACAGAGTAACCCAAAACCTCCATCAGCATTGGTGCTGCAGGTATGGTTATAAAAATTATAATTCTACAGATCATGTTCTCAATCAGACTGTTCCTCTCCCACCTCTGCAGCAACCACATAACAGCCCAATTGCATCCTAGTACATACCCATAAAACTAAGTTTTCCCAAGGTAGCTTTTGCCCCTTAAACACAAAATTCCTATTTTTAATTTACTACTGAATAAGCCTAACTGAATTACCTTCGAGTTTTGCTGTTTTTTTCAGAAAGGCTGAAAACCTCTGAGCAATAGATGTTCATGCCCTCAACAATGCAGAAACTACCACCAGAACACAGAACTGTCTGTGTCTTAATCAATTATGTCACTTAAAAAGCTTGCCAAGACAACAGAAAAGATGAGGAACAGCACAAAATAATTTAGCAACACATGGAGACAAGAGACTGAAGCAATGTTGAAGGTACTGCAGAAGGAAAATAATCTCAAAATAGACAAAGAGATAAACCCGATGGAATGGCTGATAAATACAGTCTGAGGTCCTCATTTCACACACCCCCAAGGGAGCACAGCTCGTGAGGTAGGAAAATTTCAACAAACACAACAATTTTGTCCACATCTCACCTGTACACAGCTCGTCCAGCCTCCACCTCCATCCAGTCCAGGGCGAAGTCAATCTGCCTGACAAAGGGGGACATTCTCTTCACAACCGTGTGGGCCACCCCCAGCACCACGCTGGGCTGCTCCCGCATAATCCTGAGGAAAAAGGGAAGTGTTACTGCACCACCTCCCAGAACAGGAACAGGTGCCCACAGGCAGCACATCCCAGGGCAGCTGGGCAGTAATTCCCACGCCACACCCCACTCCTGCCACCACCGCTCTCACCAGGCACTCTGACAGAACACTGGGCTGCCCAGCTTCCAACCCAGCCCAAATTAAATGGCACTCAGAGCTGGCACTGTCCTAGAAGCAGGATGCCAGCCCAATTCCCTTCTCCCAGTGCAGCAGGATGGACAGGAGCCATGTGAGCTCTTGTGTATGAGCCACCCTCCTCATTTCCCTCTCACACAGGTCTCTCATGACTCAGGGAAATGTTCATCCTGTCCCCAGGATCTTCCCTCCCTGCTGTTCTGCACATCTCAGTCTCTTGCTCGTGCTCATTTTCCCCCACATACCACATCAGAATCTTTTTATATGTAAAGTCTGAAGCTCTTTAAAATAAAAGAGCTGCTCTGCATTTCAAATATTCCCTTTTCCCTGTTGCAAAGACCACAAAGAACTGAAACATCTCCTAATAAAGCTCCCAATATTCACACTGAATGTTTTTAGCCATGCTTAAAAGTCTCTAATAATAAAGACACCACGTAATTCTGTATGTTCCTCAAACTGAAAAACTCTGAGAAGGTTCTGCCAGGACAACCTCAAACTCCACACTGACTGTGAGGCCCAGCAAAAATCACTCTCACAGACACCTGGGAATTGCTCAGGGATGTCTAATTTCTTGTTCTTTTTAGACTGAAGATCACTGCACCCTGTCACTGGGGGAGTGAGCACTCAGATAGCTCCTGAAGCACTCCCAGGAGTGAATGGATCACACAAATGTCAGGTTGCTCTACCTGTAAGGGCAGCTTATCTCTCCTGTTCCTGTGCAGCACCAAGAGCAGACTACTAAAAAATGGCTATTTCACAAGAGAAATAACAATTCACACAGAAGCAGATTCGTGTCTGCAGCCCCAGTGTGAGAAGTGCACACAGAAAGGTAACAGAATAGCATGAAACCTGCTCATGGACAAACNGGGGCAGCTCTGCAGGTGGGGTCTCACCTGAGCACAGGGGCAGAATCCCCCCTCCCCTGCTGCCCACACATTTAGAACACACAAAAATCCAGCCAGCAAGCACCATTACCAAAAGGCAGCACAGCTTTTCTCTCCTGACCCTCTTCTCTTGCCCTGATTTTTCCCTGCCACCCCACCACCCTGACCAAGATACCTTCAGACACATGGAAAACACCCAGCCCTATCCCCTCTTCTCAGCTGACTCAAAAGTTAAATAAAGCCCCTAAAAATTCCTGAATGGTTTAGCTCATTGGTTTTACTCCACTTGCTTATTTAGCCCTCAAAGTCTCCTCCCACACAGGCTGTCTGCTGTCGTCAATAAAAGCCATTTACTCTTTTCCTCCCTCACAACATGTATCTTAATACCTAATGCATTCAAAATGCAAACTACTAACAGGCTTCTTTTATTTCCACTTGCAGCTCTCTCACACCCCTCAGTGCCATGCAGCTTCTACAAGAGAACTGACACAGCAGGTAAGACCCACCCTTAGGCAGGAGAAGAGAAAAGAGATTTTTTTTCCCCCCCATTATCAGCCCAGTTTCCTTCCTCTCACGTGGGCATTTACATCCCTGCTCATCCTTGCTTGGCACATGCCTGGCACTGGGAAAATTAAAACCCAAAGCTGTGTACTACAGAGGTTTTTGAAGGGGCTTTGAGGATTCTTTACTAGGAAGCTCACCAACTCTAACAATGAAAGGGCCAAGTGGTTTCTCTGAAAGCCTGGAACTTCTGCAGATATTCTTGGGGATGTGGCTGCGACGGGATTTTCAGCTTAGCTGGCAAGACCAAATAAATAAAAATCAAAGCATTCCTGCTTCTGTGGCAAGTGCACATGATTAAGCCTCCAAACTGTGAAATTTACTGAAGCAGAAGACGTGAGAGAGCCACTGGTAGCACAGATCCTGAATTTATTCCCTCAGGAGATGCTGGTGACAACTTGATTCCCGTTTCCCAGGAGCTGCATGCCAAGAGGGGCAGCTCCTCAAGCACATCCCATGGAATTACCCCTGGATTCACCACCTCTTCACCTTGTGCCACCCCTGCACTAGCACTCTGCATCTACAGACAGTCATTTACTCATGGCAGCACCACGAAAAAGGCTCCTGCCCCGCCCTGAAGTTTCAGTGGGAAGGATTTAATCCGACATCCAACACTCAATTCTCCACCCCAGGCTCTTTCCCTCATGGCAACCATTGACCATGAGCTTTCTGCTTCACCCTCTCATTAATTATTGGAAAAAAACACATCCAGTGTTCCAAGGCAGCACAGAGGAAAAGAAGAAACACATGAGACAAGAAAGGAAGAATGAAATTTTGGAGAACAATAGGAATTCTTGTCAAGTTTCACCTAGTCTGTAAGCTAACAGAAAAATACACAAATTAAGACACAAATAATTCCTCTGAGATTCCAGGCAAAGGAGGAAGCTGAACATTGTGGGACTATGAGCATAGAATTTCCATAAAAATGGAAAACAGAACTACATCTTATTTTATTAACAAGTTTTTCTTTCTCATAGAGTTCAAAGCAAAAATGAACCAACCAGAAGAAATGTGATGCTTTTCAAAGCCTTTCTCCAATGTCACTTTTAAATATGGGCACAGGAGTCAGAAGTGCCATAAAGCCTGGGGTTCAGGACAAATTGTGAAGATGAAATGCTGGAATACCACAGAGCTTGTAAAATGGAGAGAACAGATTTTAGACTTTAAAGGAGAAAAAGAAAGATTTGGAAAGGACCCAAAAATGATGATGATGAGGCGATACACTGATGGGTCTTGATCCCTGACTGGTAAGGGCTTAATGGAAGCAGAAAGGTAAACTGGAATAAACAAGAGGTAATTCAGTTCTTGAGAGAGAAGAGAAATCTCAGGAAAATGAACTTCAGTAAATGAGAGAAAGAATCCAGCCCTGAGTCTCAGAAAAACAAGCAAAAAAAAAAAAAAAGAAAAAAAAAAAAAAAAGGAGGAAAAGGTAAAATCTGCCTGGCTGGCTGAGACAGCATAATGAAATTTGAAGTCAGAAACAAGTAGGAAAACAACAGCAGGAAAAGCCAGAGAGAAAAAGCAACCATTTAGAAGAAATAGCCTGGTACCACATGGAATGGCACAAGTGGGAAGCATCTCTCAGAAATTAGGCCAAGGAGCTGACAACCACCTCACAGCCTGGGAAAAACACAGCTCATCAGGCAGCACCTGCTGAGCACAGCACGTTCAGTTCCACAGCCACACAGCCTCCTGCCCACAGTGGGAAAAGCAAAACCCCACAGCAAGGAATCTGGGGGAGAGCTGACTGGGAATACCAACAACTCCAGTTATTTCGGGAGCAGGGAGCGTGCAGAGATGGACAACATCACAGCGGCCCAGGAAACACAACAACCCCCCAGGAAAACTCCACCTAACTCAGGACTCAGGGCACATTCCAGAAGCTGGAGAAGGAGTTCATGAAAGGAAATTGTGTATTAGACACAGATTATGTGTGTGAACTAATTGTAACTAAACTACAGGATCACAGAATAAATCAAGGGCACTGATCATTATTATTGGCAACAAGGCTAACCACAGTCATCATATTGGATTTTTAATTACCTCTATCCCCCTTTAAGCATTAAGTCCCAAGTCAGGTGCTACTTCCAAGGTCCAAGAAGGAACCTCTCTTGCACAGGAGAATTATTCTTTAACCTTTTCTCTTAGTGAGCATTAAAAACCCATAGTTACACCCAGACCCATCACTCACAACACACTCAGCACCCTGGCTCTGACTGGGAACAGAACTGGGGAGGTTTTCCAGCAAAAAGGAATGATGAATCCAAGAAAAAGGGCCTGGCAAAGCAGCAATTAATCCAGCAAAGTGCAGGCTCTGGGCAGACTTTCTTATTTGGATTATGAAGTAAATGATTCTTGGGCCATAATTCCCACCCCATTGGGTTAAGTGCTCTACAGGCCCTGAACAAAGATGTCACCATTTAATATTCCCATGTTCCCTGAACTGCTTCTTGCTGGAGTTAAACACCCTGATAGAGGGACCACAGCTCATCCAGGCACCTAAACCCACCCCATAAAGTGCATGGCTTGCTGTGGGATGCACCTGCAGCAGCACAGACATCCAACACTTGGATTTAAAATCATGGAATCATTACAGCTGGAAAAGACCTCCAAGAACATCAAGTCCAAGCTTTAACTGACTTCCCCCCTAGGGCCAATAAACCATATCACAAAGTGCCACATCTCAGGTGTTGTTCACACGTTTTTTGAACACCTCCAGGGATGGTGACTCCACCACTGCCTGAGCAGCCTGTTCAGATGTCTGACTACTCTCTTAGTGAAGAGATTTTCCCTAAAATCCAACCTGAACCTCCCCTGGCCGTTCCCTCTCCTCCTGTCCCTGTTCCCTGCCAGCACAGCCCGACCCCCCCCGGCTGCCCCCTCCTGTCAGGGAGTTGTGCAGAGCCACAAGGGCCCCCCTGAGCCTCCTTTTCTCCAGGCTGAGCCCCTTTCCCAGCTCCCTCAGCCTCTCCTGGGGCTCCAGCCCCTTTCCCAGCTCCCTCAGCCTCTCCTGGGGCTCCAGCCCCTTTCCCAGCTCCCTCAGCCTCTCCTGGGGCTCCAGCCCCTTTCCCAGCTCCCTCAGCCTCTCCTGGGGCTCCAGCCCCTTTCCCAGCTCCCTCAGCCTCTCCTGGGGCTCCAGCCCCTTTCCCAGCTCCCTCAGCCTCTCCTGGGGCTCCAGCCCCTTTCCCAGCTCCCTCAGCCTCTCCTGGGGCTCCAGCCCCTTTCCCAGCTCCCTCAGCCTCTCCTGGGGCTCCAGCCCCTTTCCCAGCTCCCTCAGCCTCTCCTGGGGCTCCAGCCCCTTTCCCAGCTCCCTCAGCCTCTCCTGGGGCTCCAGCCCCTTTCCCAGCTCCCTCAGCCTCTCCTGGGGCTCCAGCCCCTTTCCCAGCTCCCTCAGCCTCTCCTGGGGCTCCAGCCCCTTTCCCAGCTCCCTCAGCCTCTCCTGGGGCTCCAGCCCCTTTCCCAGCTCCCTCAGCCTCTCCTGGGGCTCCAGCCCCTTTCCCAGCTCCCTCAGCCTCTCCTGGGGCTCCAGCCCCTTTCCCAGCTCCCTCAGCCTCTCCTGGGGCTCCAGCCCCTTTCCCAGCTCCCTCAGCCTCTCCTGGGGCTCCAGCCCCTTTCCCAGCTCCCTCAGCTGCTCCTGGTGCTCCAGCCCCTTCTCCAGCTCCATTCCCTTCTCTGGATACGCTCCAGACCCTCAATGTATTCCTTGAGGTGAGGGGCCCAAAGTTAAAGCCAGGATTTGATGTGTGGCCCCACCAGCACCCAGCACAGGGGGACAGTCACTGCCCTGGTCCTTTGTTCAGAAGAGTCATAAAATAATTCGAAAAAATACTTATAAAACATACATTGATTTGGGGTTTTTATGGCAGAACTCACTCATAGAAATGGGACTTGGAGATGGACAGGAAGCTGCAGTCTCTGTTGGCCTTGATGGTGAAGATCAGCGGCTCCCCAGTGAGGACGGCGAGCTGCCCCACGAGCTCCCCGGGGTGGGTGATGAAGAGGCAGGTGTCCTCCTCAGAGTCAATCTTCCTCTGGTACACATGCAGCATCCCCGAGACCACAAAGCAAACATTGACATCCTGGAGCAAATGGGGGGGGGGGGGAAAAAAGAAAAGGGCTCAATAAAAATCCCCCAAGAGTTTAAAAGCAATTATCCCAGTGACAGCGCTATCACGAGCGATCTGTTTCCCAGAGAGCTCCCTATAGCTTTTGAACAATTAGGTGGTAAAATAAGACACAATAGTGAATTATTAAAAGCAGGCTATGAATATTTAAAACGAAGCGGGCACAATATTGAAAAATGTGTTTCTCTTTGGGTGGTTATGAAAAACGAAGGCTGCATCTTCGAGATATCAAGGAATAACAACAGAACTGGGCATGGAGGAGATAATGGGGAATCACAGCAGCAGGATGAGGGGCATGGCAGGTCAGCAGAGCAGAACCCAGCACTGGAGCTGGAGCTGCCCATCATCTGCTTTGCTCAAGCTCCTCTATTTACACAGGATTATTATAAATGGAACTTGTTATATCCTAAACACACTTTGCTATGAACGAATAATGCTGGATTGGTTTTGTGTGAGGGCTTCACTGCAGCTGAGTGACACCACCAAAGCCCGAAGTGCAGGGTGTGAGAAGAGGCTTCCCAGCCCCCACAGCTCCTGAGGAAGGATGAGGGGGGGACACTCCACACCTCCCCATGAACTCCATCAGAGCTGGCAACACACAGGCACCAGATTCCCACTCTGGCTCTGGCTGCAGCACCAGCCCCTGCGTGCAGGAAGGCCCAGAGCTGGGGGTGCTCCACCTCCAGAGGGGACAGCTTGGGAGGGGACAGGTGGGAATGTCTTATTTCCCATCAACATGTATAAACACCTCCTGGAGAGGGGCACAGACTCACCTGATCTCCCTGCCTGGACAGCACAGTGCCAGCAGTGACCTGATGCAGCGTCACTTTGCCGTTCAGCAAGGCAGGATTCTGGAGGAGAAAGGGGTGGGAGGTACAATTTACTGCTCTGTGCACAGGTAAAGGTCCACAATGTGAGGAAGCACCCAAACAAAGCAAGTAAGAATAACAATTAAGACTATGTTACTTGAATCTCTTTAAAATATAGCACCTATTTTTCTATTTCTCTACCCAACAAACATTTCTTCCAGAAGAGGAAAAAAGGTTTGATCCATTTTAACAGATCACACTTGGATTCTTAAAGACTCTTTAAAGGGTCTATAATGAAAAGAGACCTGTATCAGCTGGCATGGAAATCTTGAAACATGAAGTTATTCTGAAAGGAAGGTGAAACTAGAGGAGACTCCCTACATCATGGAGTAACTGGACAAGATGATCCAGCACTGGTTGTGCCCCAGCCCAGCCCTGGGCACACAGCTCAGCTGTGCTGGACCTGCAGAGCAGATTTTCATACACACTGTACAGAACAAGCTTCCCCAAGCTCATGAACTCCTGTGCTCAGGCACAGAAAAGTGGGAATTTCTGTCCCAAACTGAAAAGCACGTGGGAGGAAAGGGTCCTCCCAAAATCCACCCTCAGTTTGGACCCCAATCTCTTGCAGTGCCAAGGAGCTGAGCTGGCTGAGCCCAAAAATTCCTTTAATCCAAACATGGCTTTCACCACCACAACCCTGGGTGCATAACACAGACAACCAAACAGGCATGGAGAGACTTTTCTTTCCATCTCAAAGAACTGCCCACACAATTTGGGGTCCTGTGTGCAGTCAGGATCAAACCCTAATGCTTCAGGCCACCTTTGCTTTGGCATAGCTTTCACCCAAACCAGCAAATCTCAGAGTCACAGACTGGTTTGGTTTCAAAGGGACCTTAAAGCTCATCCAGACCAGGCAGGGACACCTTCCACTACCCCAGGTGGCTCCAAGCCCCATCCAACCTGGCCTTGGACACTGCCAGGGATCCAGGGGCAGCCACAGCTGCTCTGGGCACCCTGTGCCAGGGCCTCACCATGCTTCAAATAAAGAATTTCTTTCTAATATCTAATGTAACCCTGCCCTCCTTCAACTTAACCCCCTTGTCCTGTCCTTGCATGCACACAATTCCTCTCCATGATCACAGTCCCTCTCCTCTTCTTATAAACCTTCACAAGTTCAACATTTTATCACCACCCCTGAATGGGCTGGGGCAGAAAACGAAGCTCAGTTATGGGTTCACACGTTGGGCTGCAGAGAGGCAGCACAGTCCTGCCTCTCCCAGCTCCCCTGGGTATTTGGCTGTGCCCAGGCTCTGCCCCAGAGGCAGAAGCACTGAAAGCTGCACTCACAGCAAGAACCTGTGAGTGCAGCACAAGAGCAGAGCAGAACATGACCCCAGCCATTAACTCCATTCCAGCAGGAAAGCAGCACAGCAGAGATGTAAACACTCCACCAGCGTAATTGTTCTGCCAGGTTGGAATTTTTCCATTTTGGGCTGAAAAAAATAGTGCAAGTGAAATAATCACAATTATTCTTTACACCTACTGCTGATAAAAAGAACATATTTTCATCAAAAATAGTTTTATTAAAGCCAATCTGTTTCATGGGAACATATCCAATGCAGAGAACCTGACAAGCACCTGTCAAAATATTTCAGTTCAGCAATAGCAACTCAACTAATTTCTATAATGTTTTTTTCTATATTTAGACATTTATGGTTGTATAGTATTATCTCTTCTTAAAGCCAAAGTTGTAGCTCTGAAAGCACCTCTCAGTAGGGGAATACAAGCTCCCCCATGAGCTCTACTTATCAAGAGCATTTTCAGGCTGCATTAGCTCCAAGAAAAACTGCTGCAAAGATTTTCTTCATGTCTAAGACTACTTAAGTATTGGGATAGATTGTACTCAGAGCTGTGAGAGCCTCATCATTGGAGATCTTTAAGAACAGCTTAGCCAAAAACCTGCCAGAAATGACTTAGCAATATCTGATTCTGCCTCAGGCATGAGAAGGGACTGAGTGACCTCCAAGCAGACCTTGGTATCCTCCTTTGCTGTGCTATTACTGCCCCATTAAGCAAGAAAAGAGCTGACAAATAAAATCCATCCTGTCTCTCTCAAAAGGGTGAGACCAGCAAACCCAAATTCAGCATCGCACAGTTACAGGGTTTAGGCTGAAAACCTGCACTGATCCCCTCCAGCCACAAGCTTTTTTTTCTACAAGTCATTACCCCAAGAAACTCCATTTCCCAGCAAGTTTCTTTCTGTGACTGTAACAAATGATTGCAGCAGGAAACCCAACAAATTCGGTTACAATAACAAATATAAGAAGCAACAGAGGTTATTTCTGGGTAACAAATTAGCAAGGGTTTATGGCACAGGAGTGAAAACACAAACCAATTATCCTGCAATTTAAATAAAGCAATAATTAACTGGGACAAATAATTCTTTTGTCAAAGGAAATTCCCTTATAACTCGCACAGAACACTGCTTAACCCTCCCATCACAACTGCAGATAAAGCTGAACATACACAAAAATTGTATGAGATTGAAAACCGTTCATGACAGAGACCCAAGGAATTCAAGTTACTTAAAACAAAATTAAAAAAAAGAAAATTTGAATTCTGAAGTCAGATACCTAAAGGCTATTTGAAATAATGACTCTCTCCTAGAGACATTTATCCCTCTCTCTGTCACATGAAAAAAATCCCCGGCAACTAAACAACCAAAAAACCCCAAACCAACCATGTGTCATGAAAACATCTTGATTTTATTCACTCTGATTGGCTGCTCTGAAAAATGATAACTTAAAATGCTTCCATCCAGCTAAGACAGAAAAATCTCTTTTTTTTTTAAAGGGAAGAGCTCACAAAAATTCATTTTCTTTCATGTAAGCAGCACTGAACAGAAATATTTTGTACACAGTAAGATCCTTCTTGCATTGCCTGTAGAAGAATCAACTTTTGCTATTCCTACATTG
Source organism: Aleadryas rufinucha (assembly GCA_013397815.1). Classification (NCBI taxonomy): domain Eukaryota; kingdom Metazoa; phylum Chordata; class Aves; order Passeriformes; genus Aleadryas; species Aleadryas rufinucha. Next base: position 55,162 of record VZTH01008170.1, on the reverse strand, counting down.
AAAAAAAAATTGAGCTTTCAATGACATTTCTGGCATTTGGCTGCATCCCCCCAGATTCTAATTTGCTTGTGAAAAACTAAGGTGCTTGAAAATCCTACCTTATTTCACCATTATTTAGATCTTCATGTTACAAACAGTGCCCTAGGCAGTTCCTTTTAAGGATACTGTTGCAATTATCCCTAAACTGCTACTTGTTAATTACTGAGAAATTTATTCTAGGCTAAAAGTGCTGTTATCAGGAGCTTCAGTAATCTTGCAATTTTTGCTTATGATCTGAAAGTTGGATCAAGAACAGAACAGATGAAGGTACCTAGTCCTACTTTACTCTTTCTGCAACAAGAATTTCTTCTAAGCCAGCTTGTAGCCTTTCATGAGGCTATAAATGCCTGAAAAAACCTGGAAATTAACATAATGAGACAGGTAAAGCTCCTGCAGACTGAGAGAGCTCAGATCAGTGGTGATGTGGAACAGGCACCTCGAGCCTCACAAGTGGGAGCTGGAAGAGCCTGACAGGGATTGTGAAGCTGCAAGGGGAATAATTTTGGGAGTCGGGAGGGAATGCTAAAATCCAAAAGTAAAGTCTTTTAAGTTTTAGCAAGTGCTGTCTGGTGACAGCTCTGAAGGCAGGGGAGGAGGTGCAGCAGCTGTGCCCAGCCCCTGGCAGCACCAGTAGACTGGGATTATTGCAGCACAGCCTGGAACAAACCAAGGATGTCGCTGGCTGGCTGAGACAGATGCAGAGCCTTCCCAAACTGTCTGATTACCCACATGAACAGACACACCTCCATCATGAAATGCAGATGGAATGACTGGAACGATGAAAACAATCATTTTCAAACCTTCTTACAACACCAAGGGGCTCAGCAGGGGCTGAGCTCAGGAGGGATCAGGCACAGCCCGTGCCACGGGCACAGGACCCAGCTGGGAGCTGCTCCCAGGGCCACTGGGCAAGCACAGGGACACAATTCCAAACCCAAACAACGCCCTGGGATGCAGTGCCACCAGCATTAATGGATTCAGCAATCACCTGAACCTTCAGGTGACTTCCCACCCGCAGTGAGAGCACAGAGTGAGGCGGCAGGAATCGCACACGTGCAGGGCTAACTCTGCACACGCTCAGGGAAGATTCATGCACTGCATTCCAGCGTGGCCTGTTGAAAAGGCAGAATAATTCAAATTTATTTCAGCACTTCTAATGACTTCAACAGGCTATTGAATAAAACATCCAGCCCATCTCCAGTGCACTGAGGAGACAAATCCACTTTTCAGTTCCTGGCAGAATGAGATGAAAAGCAGAAGCAAAGCCAGCTCCCTTTGCAATAACTCACATCAAGTTTCATCAGGGTTGAGAGGTCTTTCTTTGCTGCTTCCACGATGGCATCGATGTGTTTGCTGTTACAGGAGTCCTGCACAGCACTGTAATGGAAAACTGCTGAAGGAGTTTCTGTCACTGTCACTGTCTTCTTTAATATCGACTGCAAAGAGAAGAAACACATCAAGGATCAGTTTTTAAACATCAAAATTGGCACCTACCCGGCCAAAATTTGCCTTCATTATTTGCATTCTCTACCCACCACAACTGGTGGTCTGCAAAAAAGAAATCTAGGTTTCCAGAAAAGCAACAGCTTGCTAACTTCATTATCCCTGGATTTTTCTGCACAGCCTGACACTTGAATCAAACAAAGTTACTCATCACAGCTTGTGAAAGGGAAGAATAAGAGACTTTTCAGAAACTGGGCCTCTGCCAGCTTGATGGAACTAAAACTTCATCAACCCTGTACACAAAGATGGAGGAAGAGAAAATGTCTGTCAAGGTCACAGTGAGCAACAGTTTCATTCCAGATTTTGGGTTGCAGTTTTGTAATTTGAGTGGTTTTGAGCTCAGCTTCCAGGTCAGTATTTGTAAAAAGCAGACCACAAAAATAAAAACAGATTTATAAATAATGGCTGGAAACCTACAGCTGATACAAATTTTTAATTCCTTGCTGTAAAGTACCTCTCACAAATAAAGCATGGCCTGACAAATCCAAATAATCCATTTCATGACTCAGGGGAAGAAAACACATAAAAAGCTGCAGCAGTGGTTTCCCATTGCTCACCAAGGGAATCTCCACAGAGCTTCAAGATGTGCAGTAAAATGACTTGACAGCCACTAAAATCTACTGAAACAACTCTAAGTTAAACAATGATACAAAAAAACATTCAAGGCCAGGTTGGATGGTCTAGGGGAAGGTCTAGGGGAATGGGGGTTGGACCAGTTGGGCTTCCAAGGTCCCTTCCAACCCAAACCACTGCGGGGTTCTGTACATCCAAACACCCCAACTCGTACAGAGCCGTAAGGGCAGCGTTTCCAAGGAAGGAAGAAAACATTTAAATGACTCCAAGCAGAATGAGGTGAGGAAGCACAGGGCAGGACACAGGCTGGACTGGACTCTCAGGGGGTGAGCAGACCCACCTTGGCCACGGTGGGGCTGCCAGCGGCGTCCTCGGGGACGAGGTGCACCCGGGCCCTCTCGTAGGCCATGTCCATGTCAGACTTGGTACCGCTGGAGTTGTCTGCAAGCAAGGCACAAATCTTGGTTTGAGCCCCTCCTGTACTGGAATTCCTCAGAAACAGCAGATAGGACACCAAGTGGAGCAACTTTAGCAAGAGGCATCTTCGTATTCCTGCTGATTTCCCAGTTCCTTTTGACCTGGAAGTTTAAATCTTCCTGACTGAAGCCAGGTCTACAACACGTCCCAGAGTTCCCACAGCCACTCTTGTACAGAGCACCATCATCATTTGAAGGTTTGTTGTAGAAAGAGCAGCTCCATGTGGGCTGATCTGACTCCCTGCCCCACAAATCCCAGGGTCAGCCAAACTCCTGAGCCCCAAAACACCAAGTGCACTTTCAACCTGAACACGCATTTCTCAGGTTCAACCCAAACACTCTGACCCTGTCCCCGCCGGCAGGGAAAGCCTCTCCTACCCAGCCCTGCACCTCAAACACCCGGGGAGAGGAGAACGAGGAGGCATTCTAAGAATGAAAGCTTCTGTCTACTCGGCTGCTATTCAAAGCAGAAGCCTTCCCCTCAGCCGTGGAGCCCACACAGTGATTAATTAAACCGTCTTGCTGCTCAAACGGGAGCGGGGAAGGAGCGCGCAGGACGAGGCGCACGCGGCGCCGCTGAGTCAGGAGCAGGGGAGGCGGCGGGGAAGGGGAGGGATGGATCCTGTGCGAGGAGCACACGGAGCCCCACGCACTGCTGGGATGGAAGGCACTGCACAAACAGTGGCACCCGCCACAGTCCCTGGCGGCGCTCCCGGCCTCCTCCCTGCCAAGCTCTGCCGGTCCCACGTGCGCCGCACGTCAGGGCTTTGGGGGAAAAGCAGCTTCTCTAACTCTGGGGGGGGAAAAAAACCATCAAAACACTACAAGACAACTGCTGTTTAACCTTAAAAATAGAGTTAGGGAGATTTACTTCCAGGGACAACGATGGGGTGAAGTTGGTACGTCCAAAAGGCCCCGCTGTTTTATTTCTGCTTTCTAATTCCTCTGCCCCCCAGCCCAGATGCTCCACAGGAATTAATTCCATCTTTCTCCACACAAAGTTAATACACTTATAAAGCAGAGTAGCCTGAGCTGGCAGGATCCTATTCCCTATCTATACAACTGCTATGTTTCAAGTTAGATAACTACACAAAAAAAACCCCAGAAGAACAAATTACTCCCAGCCCCAGGAGCAACTGAGGCAAAAGTGTTTTCTCCCAAAGCAATTCTTAGCAGTGTTTATTAATTCTAACAACAAGCAAATCAAGGAGATGTTGAGATAACAGCACTTGTACGGCTCTAAGACAGTTCTCTCCTCTCTGAATTAATAATAAACATAATCAATATTCCATGGAGTCTGAACACACAGTTAAGCAGTGGAATAGAATCTGAAGCAAGATCTTGATCTTTTCATTACAGACATCAAGACACTTTCAGTGCAAGCTAAGCAGTGAGAAGAAATCAGCTCTGTTAACTGAAGCAAATCATAATTACCCAATTAGATCCGCTCCTTCCGTCAGTAAAAATTAATTTTCTCTCTCTGCTAAGCTCTGTGTACCCTGACATAACTTTTATGACACATAAAAGGAGAAAGGAAGGACAAATGGACATGTCCACTGAGAAGTTTGCAGGGATCCTTCCATGTTAAAGCTCCTAAGAACACACAAGGACAGTCCCTTAGAATGTCACAGGGCTGCAGAGGCAGAGCTCACTGAACTGCCTCATCTGCCTGGGGGAAGGGGCTGTGTTCAGGGCAAGGATCATTTAATTTACCACTGAATCAAGTCTGCTGGTACATTTTGTAATTCCCAGTGTAAAACAACCTCACACACAAGAAAATCAAGCCAAGCCTTGTGTGGGTAAGGCAATATTTTCTCTTAATTTGTCTCCCTGGCTTAGAAAGATGATCTCCTTATCCCAGCCAAAATCCTACTTCTCCATCACATCCATCCCTCTGGGCAGTAACATGGAAACCATGAACAAATCTACATGGGACCCTTTACACTTGCCCAGCAGGAACTGAAGAGGAAACAAATCAGCCCTCCAGTGTTAAAACTGAAGGAACTACCCATTGCTCTCCTCTGTGCACACCAGCAGCTCCATGTGGCAGCAACAAGTGACACAAACCTTACCCTGGGGAAAGCTCTCAGTGCTGAGGGCTCCCTCAGCCTGGCTCCCTCCTTCCTCCTGGTCTCCAAGCTCTTCAACCCCTCATAGCATGTTCCTTTCTCCTAACTCATTTAATAGCCAAGGTGAGCAATAAAAGCATCTTGTTAATTACCCAGGGCACCTTTATTCCACTGATTAAACATTTCTCTATTAACAGTACCTGAGCATGACCCCAGAATTCCCTCAGAGTGGTTAATTTAGTACTCATCCAACAGAGACAGATGCCTGTGTTCTGTGATTCCCACAGGAGCTCCAGTTTCTCCACCTTGGAACACAAAGCTGCCCTAAACACCAGGCCCAGAGGACAATGCCTACAGTGGAGTAACTAAAGTTCCCCAAAATGATACTGCAGCATCAGACCAGCTCAGCCTCATAAATGCCTCCTCAGAGCATCCCATGATCAATCACCTTTATTATCCACTCTGAAGAACATTCCTCTAAAAGCAGCAAAGCCATGTAATGTGCTTTTTGGGACAATCAGCCAAGCAAGAAACGTGTGCCATCTTTTATGTGAAAGATGATGGCCTATCACCATAATTCAGCTGGTTTCAGTAATATCAATTAATAAAGCTCTTCATTTGCAGGTCTTGGTAGCCAAATGATGTTCCCCATTGCTGATAATGACAGCAAGGGAATGCTCTCTTGGATAATAGTCCATTTGTTACCAAATAATTTTTTGACAAATGACTTGGGAAGCAGCACCACTGCAGGACAATTATCTGCCATGAACAGGACTGCAAGATGATTATCCACCATAAACAGGAAAATTATCTAACCCAGCACTCCAGAGATCATGTGGTTCCCCCCAGGATCAGATAAATTACATATTTCCCACAATTTTGCCAAGCACTACTTACTAGAAGCCTCTGTAGACCCTGCATAGGGAGGTGATGAAAGGCTCCTTCTGAAAACATGCTCAGAGTTTTCTGCACCAGAAACCCTCAGCATATCTGAAATTTAAAAACAAATTATGTAAACACAAGGTACCCCCTAATAAAGTAAGTTTCACTAACAACAAGAGCCTTTAACTACCCACTTAATAAAGGCTGATTTAAAGACTTTGAAACACTGACATTAAATACTGTTTAAACCTTTTTCTTGGTTTTGATTTAATTTTTTTCCATCTGTAGAGGCAAAATTCAACTCCATCTACTTTCCTGGCTTTACCTTCAGCACTAAGTCTTTAGCCTGAAAAGACACATATCCAGCAATTCTTCTGCTGGTATCTAGAGTGCTGAATTTTCCCAACTCCCCCTCTGCATTCAGAATTAGGAGTCACTTATTTTTCCCCTTTCCTTGATCCCTCAATATCATTAAGAACACAGTAATATTTCCCCATTGAAGCTAAGGACTATCCAAAGGCTTCAAACCTGAAACTGATCTAAGACAATCCTTAACTACTCTGATAAAATAAAAGTCCTCTGATCAGTAGCAGTGATATCAACAATAGATCAGATGTAGTGAAAGGACACAGGGGAACGGCCTCGAGCTGAAGGACAGCAGGGTTAGACTGGATTTGGGGAGGAAATTCTTTACTATTAAGGACAGTGAGGCCCTGGCACAGGTTTCTCAGAGAAGCTGTGGCTGCCCCTGGATCCCTGGCAGTGCCCAAGGCCAGGCTGGACGGGGCTTGGAGCAGCCTGGGACAGTGGAAGGTGTCCCTGCCCATGGCAGGGGTGGCACTGGGTGAGCTTTAAGGTCCCTCCCAACCCAAAACATTTTGGGATTCAGTGAATACTACAACAGCCAAAGAAGATCACAGAGGACAGTCCCTCCACGTTTCCAGAAGCATTACCCATTTCCAGCGCTTCCCCTGACTTTTCACACTTCTCTCCACGATCTTCCTCTAAAGCACTGGTCACTTGTCTCTTCCCCGCTTTGCCGGCGCTGCCTCCGGAGGTGACGCTGCTCACGGACACCAGCGGGATGGCCTGGCTCTGCTGGGAGCAGCGGGGGGACAAGCCAACATAAACCACCCCCTCACACATCTCCCACACCGTGGAGCCTGCACAGACCCCCAGGTACTGCTCTGCAATCCCAGATCCCCAAGGGTGGCTTGTCCTGGGATGTGCAGCTCCCTCAGTGCATCCCACCAGGGCCTGGGGACTCACAGCGCGACACTGGGACTGAGCACTCCCTGACCCTCTGCCACCACGGGTGCAGCATTTTCCCACTGCTACAGGCAGAGGTGACACAATTAGCAAACATCACGACTGCTGAAGCACACACATCACTCTGGAATGATGCACTTGGGAAGTTTAAGCCTCCCCACCAATTCCCCAGGCACCAGCACAGGCCAGGTTTTATGGGCTGGTTAAACAAGTGCCTCAGTCCTCAAGCACTGTCATTATGAAATTAATATGTACCATTTGCTCTATGACCTCCTGCAAGAAGGAAAAGCTCTCTGTGCCCTGGCAGGAGAGCTGAGGGCCTGCCTCCCAAACTCACACAGCTGAAGAGCTCCGTGGTCAGCCCCAGGTAGTTGTGCAAGGCCAGGAATGTCACCCGCTGCAGCCTCACCATGATGATCTGCAAGCAGCAACAAAGAAGCAATAGCAATGGATTCAGCATTCTCCCACACTCGTTCTGGCATTTAGATACAATCATGCACCAGAGCACCTGAAAGCATTCTGTAAGATACAGGCTGTACCCTAGGCTGAAATTCCTTTTTAGCAGCTGATAAATTGAGACAGAGAGATTCAAATGATTTACCAATGACTTCACAATCATTTGATGGCACGAGAATCCAAAGTCTTACTCCCAAACACCAAATGTTTTCTAGAAACATCAGTAATAAAAGTGCCTTGAAATAGAAGTATTTGCTTCCAATTTTCCTTTCTCATTAAAAAAATTATTCCAGCTCTCCTCTTACAGAGCCTGTCCCACTGCTCCACAAGCACTCAAACCTAACACTGCAATCAGCAGCACCTTCCTCTGCCCTGCCAGTTAATTCCCACTCCTGAGCCATCCTCTCTTTTGTATCAGCTCTCACAGAGCAAATTAATTTGGTGTTAATGATCTGTTCTCCTTCAACCATCAGTGTGAGGAGGTTCATGTGTTGCTCGTAAATCATCCAGAGACCAGAACAGTTTGCAAGGACAAACGGGTTTAGAAGTGATAGTAAAGCAAAAGGACAGCCCAGAGTGACTCGTGGGGTCACCCTTTGGCTGCCACAGCTGTGGGACAAGGCACCACTCCTGGAAATCCTTAATCCTGCTCCCTGAACCACCTGCAGCAGGTCCAAGCCTGATTTCAGTTCTCACCTGAGAACTGAGTCCCTGCAAAGCAAGAGAAGGTGAACACAGAACTGACACAAAGCACAGCTCCTTCCTCAGGTGCTGACAGAGGCTTCTCAAGCGGAAATTCCCACGTCAGTCTGAATTGTGTGACTCTTACAAAGCATCAGCCCTCACCAAACAGCTCCTGAGGGTCCAGCAGTCCTGTTTCAGGACATGAGACAGCCTGTTCACGACTCTCAGCCATTCTGGAGCCCTCCTGGTGCACCCCAAGCTGCAGAGCCCACCCCAGCACCTTCCACTCCCCAAGGACCAGCAAACTCACACTGCAGGTCTGGCTGATTGATGAGGGTACCACGGGCAGAAACTCAATTAATGGAGATACACAGATACACAAATAGTTTTTTCCTGTTGGTGATAATGCTGGATTATTAAGTCTAGGGCTCAGCAGCCAGGAGAAGAGCAGAACAAGTCCAAATCTTGATAAGCTGTGCTTATCTATCGAAGCATGATGAAGTTGCTGAGCCTCTAAATATCCTCCTGTAGCTGGAAATGAGAATGGTTCCCCCTTCCCCCTCAGCTCCACCTACCTGCACCACTCTCACGAGGGTTTCAGGGTATTTCTGGAACACATCCTGGAAGGCACTGGCTGGAAGTCTCAGGATGGTGGACGGGGTGGCTGCTCGGGCCGAGACGGTTTTATAGGGAGCAGGGTGACCCTAAGAGAAAGTTCCAGAGACACGGGGTTAATCCATCAATTATCCCATCCAGTTCTTCCCAAATTCCTGCTTTGCTGTTGCCTCTGTCCCACAGACCACAAAAAGCTTGTGCTCCACGACCACGGGGGGTGTAATGAGGGTGAATTCACACCTGCATTAGAGACAGGGGCAGAGAAACGAGCTCCAGGGATGTGGATCAGGCTGAGGGAAGTGCAAGGCTCTCAGCTCTGACACAGTTTTATTACAGAGCCAGCCTTCAGAAGCATTTGAAACCCCAGCCAGCCAAGGCTGCAGAGAAAAGAGGGTTTGTTGGTTTTATTGCCTGTGCTGACAGCCAAGCTATCTGCTGCAAAAACAACCCCAGACTCACACAAGCAGTAAAAACACAACACAACTGTACAGTGATTACAGACATAATGGAGTGAGACAAAAGACAGGCAGACTTCTTGTGTTTCAAGTGTTTCAAGATACACACATATATATATCTTCATATATACATATGCATATATATATATATGAAATATTCCATGTGACAAAGCCAAACAGCTTCTCTCTACTTGAGACAAAGTGGGTCTAGACCATCCTGCTCAAAGAACAGATGGAGAACTAGCAAACAAATGAAAAGTGGGTAGAATACAGAGATTTTTTTCACACTGGAAGAAGGCAAGCCTCTGGTTTTGCATTTTCTCCCTTAAATGAGAATAGATTTGAACAAAAATCTACTGCCAAACACTTGGATAAAAAACTCCAGACAGACAAGGTCCCTTTAATAACTTAAGAAATGCTGGAAACAACATCTATAACTCATGAATTAATTTACTAATCCATCAAATACTGGATTTACACAGTATTTATAAGATAAAATGAGCCTTTTTGCAGCACAGAGCAGGAGCAAAGGAAGAAATGGAGTTTCTATTTTAACAGTACCTCACAGCTCTGGAAGCTTTCCCCCTCCTGAGCAACAGAAGGCATCTTTTTCCCAACACTGACACACAGATGTTAAATGCTGATTACAAACCAAACTGCCTGCAAAGAGTATCAGACAACTCAACACGAGCACTTTGAGGAATTCCTGCCTAAAGAACCCAGCAAAACCAAACAAGAGACTTTCTCTAATCCCTCTGGAAAATAAAGCTGCAGCTCTGTCTGCCTGCTGGTCTGGAAGGCTCCATGAAACAGATTCTAAAATTAAATTAAATTAATTGGAACCAATTTCTTAATTACACCAACTTCAGCTGACCTTTTTATAAAATCTGGGGATGGTATTAATAGCCTTGATTTTCAAGTTCCTGAGGGATCTGAAATTTTAAACATCTCTTTGACCTACAGTGCAAAGCTGCCAGTGTCCTCAGCTTTCCCAAGTTCCTTTTAATTAGGTAAAGAAATTAACAAACAACATTTCTGTGCTTCTGCTGTATCCAAAAATAAATGCAACAATCCTCTTTTACAGGCCAGTTTGAAGTCTGGCTTTCGATGAAGAATTAATTTGGACTTATACTTACATGTAAAAGAAAATGCACATAGCCTGCTTTCAAGCACTGCATTTGCCACCAACTGTATTTCCTACCAACCTCTACAGCAAATATGTAGTAAAAAACTGAGGAAATCATTAAATCTTTAGTTGCTGGACAAGGATAAGCATCAAGTTTAATGGTGTTTCATAAGAGTTATTCCAAAGAGCAAACTGAGCCCTGAGAATCCCAGAACTCTGGTCTCCAGTCTACCCAGTAAAGCATTTGGGCTTTTCTAGAAAGTGCTCATGAGAGGAGAGGGCCCAGTGCTGACAATCTCAGAAAAACAGCTGTGGGATAATAACAGATAATGGATGCAGAAGCCTTTTCCTCCAAAGAACAGCCCATTCCTCCAAGTTTTCAGCATATAATTTTACCTCTTTGAAATCCCTGCATGAGAGCAGCTCTTCTGAAAGGGCCCACACCGTGGCTAATGGGGCTGGAACATGCTCAGAGCTGTCAGAGGAGCATGAAGAGGAAATGTTCCATAATTGTCACTTCTCCCAGATATAATGTTATGAGCAGCACAGGGAGAATACCACGTTCAAATTATACTATTTTGCAATCACACACTGAGATGACAAGAACAGTTAAGTTATAATCAGTTATGAAACAGGGTTTTTTTCCAACAGAGAACTTTTTGTTCTCAGGGCAGGTAACTATTTACTTCTAGAGACTGAGACATCACCTCCAAGCAGCAGCTAAACCCAGGTGACAGCAAATGGCCAAATCCAATCGAGTTTGGTGAAGAAATCTGCTGCAAGAGACACAGGTGCTTCACATTCTCCCACCTGCAGCGGTAACTCCTTGTTGGACCCAAAAATCTGGGATGTTCTCCCCGTTTCCATGGCTGGATTTTTACTTCCTCCACTCCTTCCTGACATCCTCTGCATCAACACTGCTGCACCCAAAGCTCCTGCAGCCATCAATCACTTCTTTATAACCTCATCTATCTTGTCAGCCCTGCAGGCTCACCTTTATCCAAGTGTTTTCCCAGCTTCTTTTAATCCTGACTTTCATTTTTATCCCCCCTCAATCACTGCCATTTGATCAATATCCCTCACAGCCTCTTCTTTTTCCGACTTCCTTATTCCAACTTTGCCACCCGGGCCCAGTTTTCCTAAGACCACCTCCACATGGAGGCCAAGAGAAGAGTGAAGCCCAAAGCTCCAGCAATGAGCATCCCATCTCTGCTGGACCAGCTCGCTCTGGATGAACATTGACTGTTCTGGGAAAAGCTCTGGCTGCACACACGAGCTCTCAGCAAGAGCTGCTGAAAACAGAGACATCAACAAGGCTCAGCTCAGAGATTTCTTTGGTATTTGAGGAAGTACCAAGTCAGAGTCAATAACTGCACCTCAGAATTGTTCCAGAATACCAGGAAAGGGCCTGCAGCTACTGGGATTCAAAAGCTTCCAGCTTCTCCTCAGTTTGGAGAAAGCAGCATCAATCTGTTCTCGGAATAACTGAAGGCTCATGTCACAGCTGCTACCTTTGTATTTAGTAGAACTAAAGGGGCTTTTCAGTTTAAAAACTGAAAGATTCAATTAGAAAAGTACCTCTGGTGTGACCTTTCTTTTAGCTCCACCAACAAGACCTTGCCACTTGCTGCAGCAAACTCAACTTTCTCGCACAGCTCTCAACTAAGTGAGGGACCAGCCTGACATCACATGCTACAAAATCAGCCAAAGAATCACAAATGCAGCTCAGAGAGCTGAAATCCTCTCTGAATACACCCTTCCTTCATGTCAGAGCCTGGTGTTTGGTGGTGCAGTGAAATCTAATTCAGGCTATGGTGTCTGCAGGATGTTCTAAGACTCCCTGACTGATTTGGGATGACACTGAGGGGTCTCCTCTATTTTGATCCTGTGCTACTTCCTCCCTCCTCGCCTATTTTCATGCTATTCCTCTATCTAAAGTCTGCAAAGAACATAAGGAAGAGGAAAAACAGCCATGAAACGAGCAGTTCACAAAGCTGGGAAGTGAGGAACAAAAGAGTTGTAAAAATAAATGAGAACAAGTTTAGCAAAAAAAATATTTCAAGGTTTTTTCATTACAGATTGTTCTGCAGGCTGCTGACCCTGTTCAACACACTTTCAATCACTTTTATTTTTTTTACTTACCAGTGGTATAACAAATGAGAAAGAGAAAAAAAAAATGACAGAATGAGAATTAAAAATGAAGAAAACCCAACAAGACACAAAATGAATGATTTTCAACCACTTTTTTAAAAAGCAAAGCCATAAAGCACTGTTATACAAGGATTTCTTTTCTTATTTTCCTTTAGAACAAGCAAAACATGACTGGTATTCCTGTTCCTTTATGATGGCCCTGCTCTTTAGAATATTGTCATGAAGAAAATTTTGTGGTGGCCCTAACAAGGGCAAAGGTACCAATATGAATTTACAAAGGTATTATGAATTTGACAGCAGGAACTAGACTTGTGCAGTCCAAATTATTCCCTTTCTACAAAGAAAACTGTGACCAAGCTTAAAAAAATGTTACCACTGTCAATAGGTTTTATGGGAACTTTAGATATAAATAATAGAGATATACAGATAATGTGGGTACAGAGGTGTGTGCTTGCTTTTGGAAGTGGCAAAGAACACTTCAGAGAATCCTTTAATACTCACACACAGAGCAATGGCACCTTTTGATCAACAGAGACAGCCACTACGTAAGGTCAAACATGAACAACTTATTGATTAGATTTATCTTCATCCTCTCAAATCCCATCCTACCAAAATCCTTCAAGAAAGCACCTTCAGGGCTTGGGTGTTAGCAAAGATGTTGAATTCAACACCTCCCATGTAGGCATTCCTAAAGAGATGCACTGTGGTGATTTCCATCAGGCTAACTCCAACTGAAACAAAATCCACCAGTTTTGCACTCGACAGGATCAGCATCCAGCTCATCCTGGCCCCTGCCAAAGAGCAGAGCCCTCAGCTGGCCACCAGCACCACTGATGTTACAGAACAAAACAAATCCATCCACTGGTTTCACAGTGCAATTACAGAAATAACAACTGTCAGATTTACTTCCATTAGACTAAATAAAAACAAATTCATTAAGCAACCCATCAAAAATGTAACTGCCTGGACTGCTGAGCCCCAGCCTGGTCCTGCTCCTGCCTGAGCTGTGCTTTGAGCAGATCAACCTGTAATCTCAGTTTTGCAGACATGAAGGGCATTGGAATCATCAGACACTGCAGACATTCCAATCCTCCTGCTGACCAGAAGCAGCCAGTCAAGCACACGTCTCACAGCCAACCTCCACACCACAGAGCTCAGCTTCCACCTGTGAAGGCTTGGGAGGAGGAGAACTCATCAAAAAACCATTTTGCACTCTGATTCCTTCCTAGGAACGTTCCAAGGCCTGGTTCCCTGCCAGGCTCTGGGGGACCCAGCAGGAACGTGCAGCTGCCAGGACTCACCGTGATGACATCGAGGATGCTCAGAAGGCTGTGGACGCTGTCTCCTGCCAGCACCTCCTTCACCACCACCTCTGTTCCGTCCTGCAAGCACACACACAGCATTACTGCAGCCTCACAGCTGCATTGTGGCAAACCTGGAGCATTTCAGAAAGCTTGGATGGTTCTTTTCTCTCTCTGCTCTGATGGAAATGTGCTGATTCCAACCATAGAGTTTTAAACCAGCGCTCTAAAAGTGATAAATTAAATGAAACCATAAGCCAGTTTTGTCCAGGGATGTTGTGACCTGCTTGTCTTTGCTGTGTAACAACCAACAAAACAAAGCTTCCTCCACCCAGAGGCAGAATGAGCTCCCTTTATCGAGGGGTTACCTGTCTAGAGGTTGTACAAAACAGGAGCAGCAAAATGTAAAAATACACAGAAATCAGCAAATTTGGTATGATTTCCAAACCCACTAAATTTTCAGAAATGGAAAACTGTTCACATCCTAAAGTCAAACTCAAAGTTCAGTCAGGAAGAAGGTAAAAATTAAAAATTTAACTTGGCAGAAGGAATCACAAGGGCTGGTGCTCGACATTTCAACACTCACACGGAAAACAAACCACAATTTTTTTTCCCCTGTCTACCCAAAAGCAAATCTGATTCTTCCACCTCCCAGACAAACCCCCTGACTCCTGCTGGACTATTCTGAGGTACGCTTGGTCTCTCCTGTGCCCAAATACTTTCTGTAACAACCTTTCCAAAGGTGAATGTTTCCAAGCCCACCTTGCACCCTGTCCTCCCTCCCTCAATAACTTCTGCAGCTCCTGTGTGAGGATATTTCCAGCTGCCTCCTCAGCTTTGTGTTCTGCTCTCTCATCTGAGACTCGAGGGACCAGAGCTACAAACCTTGATCTTTACAAATACCACGGCCCCGAAGAGCTGGGATTAATCCCTCCTAAACCGCCGTGATTCACACGTCTGAGTTTAATCAATGCCTAATGATTCATGCCAGCCTATCTGCTGTGCCAACAGATTTCTCTCAGGAAGTGCAGAGCAGTGGGTTCTTACACTTTCTTGGATGCAGACTTCCAGTTTTCCATCCTGCACCACGTAGATGCTGTTGTCCAGCTGCCCAGGACGGAAGATGTACTCGCCCTCGTGCAGCTGCACAAAGAACATGTGCTTGCACAGCTCCAGGAACAGGGGCTTCTCAAAGTGCCCAAGGACCCTGCAGCAAAGAAAAAGCAAAGGGAAAACCCAAAAATCGCCACAGTCCTTGGAAAATCCTTCCTAAATTAGCAAAGCCCCAGGCACGAGGAGCAGAGGAAGCCCAGAGGAGCAGCTGCAAGGGAAGGAGCCTCAAAGAGCTCCCCAGAATAAAGGTGCAAGAGCAGCAGGAAACACAAAACTGTAAATACTGTGAATGCTCCAAAGGAGCACTCCAAGGAATACAGGCTCAGAGGGAAGTGCAGCCAAACTTCCTCCAGCAAACACCAGCATGGCCTCTAGAGGGGAATAAAATTAAAAACCTGCCAGATTCACACACTGTGAGAAAAGCTACCCCATGGAACTTCCCCTTTTAGGGCAGCTGCCCTGCCCATGGAGGCAGGACACTGAAAGCAGAGGGAAAAGCTCCTGTCACCTGCATGCCATTGCAAGTTGGGAATATTCCATCTGCTGCAGGTAACGTGTGCCTGGACTCCAGTCAGTCACTGCCAGGCAGACAGAAATATGGGTCTTACACCTGATCACTCTGCACAGAGCTCCAACAGCTCACATTTATGAGGATCAATCCATCAAATCCTACTGCAACATCCATTAGCCACAGGAGATCATAATTCCACAGCAGCAAGTTCAGATGACTTAAACAGCATTTTTATTTGAGAATGTACGACCTTCAGGACTGCATCACATCACAGCTGGGAGGAAAAATGAACCTCCACAAGCAAAACCAAAATTACAGATTGAAAGATCTCCTCCATTTTGCTGTGTCAGCAAATGTAACCCCTTGCTGAAGGGGCACAAAGACCCTCCCTTCTTCTTAGTCTGCCCAAGAGCTGTGGGGATTCAGTTGACTTTGATTTATTTGCAACCTTTTCAGGCAGAGAAGTAAAAGATTCTGCAGCCCAGCGAGCTGTCAATATGGTATCCAATTAACATTTACCAATTATGATGCTTTTCTGTACAAAAAAATTGCCTGATACAGCCTAAACAGAAGTTTTAAGATGCACTAAATCTGTTCGTGTTAGAACACCTTCATTAGCACTATTCCCAAACTGAGGCTACTAACCTACTTCCTTTTCTTCCCCCCAAACTCAACTATTTTCTTAATGTTTCTAGAAAATTCCAAGTCATTTATTCTGTCCTCATGCTCAGATGAATTTCAGTCAACTCCCTCAGGACTCTGACCACGCAATCATAAAATCTGAGATGTGACACAAATATTTACACCACTTGAACATCCATCAAAACCCAGCTCTGAACTTCTCTTTCCATTTAGCATTACCTGACATTTTTCAGCATGTACAGGACTTCTGATGGCAAATGGGAATTCTTGACATCAAACTCAGTCAGATCTGCCTCTAGCAAAGAGGGAGGAGGTTCTTTCCTCTGCAGAGTTGGACATTCCTTCTTAATACGCAGAATCCTACAAAGGCAAACGTCAGTTCAGGATGTTCCCTCATTTGTACTAATAGGAAATATTAAATTTGTACTAATAGGAAATGTTAAGTAAGTAGGTAGTAAACACTACAGTTCACCACCCCAAGTTACACATTATCAGTTAGTTAAACCATTCCACCCTCCTGCCTTTCCTCACCAAAACCATCTCAGTTCAGCAAATTTCCCAGCTGATCCACAGCTGACAGGGCTGGGAAAAACCAGCAGCTACAGAAAAGGGCTCTCCCAGGGATAAGTTCCACAAACAAAAGCCCCAAACCAGCCTCCACGACATGAACTGTCCCCTTCCCAAAGTCCCAAGTACCTTTTAGCCAGAGATAAAACCTTTGCCCGTTTCCGCATCCTTTGGCGAGGGACGGTGTTCCCAACCAGAGAGTTTGGGAGAGTTGTAACCTAGGAGGAAACAATGGAAACAAAAACAGTCACAAAAATCCAAACCCAAAAAAACCAACCCATTAATTCCAACCCTGCTGAGGGACCAACACATTTACCAGCTGTTAGAGTGTGAGCAGAGGGAAGAGCTCATGTAAGACCTTGGAGAACTGGAATATCTACTTCAGATCACTTCCCTTCTATAAAGCAAGTAGAGTGTATTTTGATTTTACTCATCAACTCCTACAGTGCTAATGGATGGTAGAGGGGAAAGAGCTGTGGTTCTCATTCAGGAACACTCAACATCAGGAAGAGGAGTAAGGCACTGATCCCTGCTCCCTGGGACAGGGACAGGAGCCAGGGAACGGCTGGAGCTGGGCCAGGGCAGGCTCAGGCTGGAGATGAGGGAAAGGTTCTTCCCTCAGAGGGTGCTGGGCACTGCCCAGGCTCCCCAGGGAATGGGCACGGCCCCGAGGCTGCCAGAGCTCCAGGAGCGTTTGGGCAGCGCTGCCAGGGATGCCCAGGGTGGGATTTTGGGGTGTCTGTGCAGGGCCAGGGGTTGGATGATCCTGGTGGGTCCCTTCCCACTGAGGATATTCCAGGATTCTATCTGGCTGAGATGGTGACAAAGCAAAGCTTTTCCTTGCTTTTCCTAGTTCCCAAGTGCCACCCACTGGAGAAACACCACAACTGCTACACGAAGAAAAGCCCTCATTAGGTACTTTCAAAACACTCCCAGTTCTCAAGTTGTTACCCAAAGAGCTGGATCTCAGTAAAAAGTTTCTGCCACAAAAGGAATCTTTAATTAGTTTGCATTAATTTTTTTTTTTAAAGTAAAATATTGGTCTGTTATCAAAAACCCATGAATTGCAACCCACAGCAGTTTGAGTGTAACAATCTATGGCTTATTTGGGAACAAAAGCAAAAAGCCAGGTCTAAAACCCAAACAAAAAACTACCTGAAATTATTTTCCCACGTGTAATTCTAAGCATTCTTTACTTATGTGAGTTGCATATGAACAGCTTGGTTAAACATTATTCAAATGATGAAGTTGCACATGAAAATTATGAAGAATATTAAAATTAAGAAGTTGCACATGCAAAACTTCCTTTCATTGAGGGCTTTTTTGGCCAAGTTCTCCTTAAAGTCCGACCTGCCGTGCAAGATTCAGGACTAACCACATCCTCCACAATGCAACAGAGCTCTAGAATTGAGTAGTAAATCCACCAGTGTCTAATTAAGCCCAAGTGTTTGAATTCACCTCAGTGAAGTGTGGGAGGCAGAGGCTGGGTCAGTTCACAGGAGGAAGTGTTCCTCCACTCAGGGTGACTAAGGATGGTAACTTCCCTGTACCTTATTTTTCTCCAGATGTTGGTTTGCAGTGAGTGCACACCTGGACTTGGCAGGACAGGGAACAGCCAGGACCCTGGGAGGGTGGGGAGGCCCTGGCACAGGGTGCCCAGAGAAGCTGTGGCTGCCCCTGGATCCCTGGCAGTGTCCAAGGCCAGGCTGGACATTGGGGCTTGGAGCAGCCTGGGACAGTGGAAGGTGTCCCTGCCCATGGCAGGGGTGGCACTGGATGGGCTTTAAGGTTCCTTCCAACCCAAACCAGTCTGGGATTCTGGGATATTTAATTAAACATCAACTCCCTATAGGAGTTAGATACTCATTGATTTATTACTACCCTCATTGACTGCGAGTATTTTTCAAAGAGGAAAGGTCTGGCCA
This sequence comes from Aleadryas rufinucha, assembly GCA_013397815.1. Lineage (NCBI taxonomy): Eukaryota > Metazoa > Chordata > Aves > Passeriformes > Aleadryas > Aleadryas rufinucha. Next base: position 36,805 of record VZTH01008170.1, on the reverse strand, counting down.
GGAAGAGAAGCTACTGCTGCTCCATCAGCAATCCAGTCAGGATTCCAGAAACATCCACAAAATCCCTGTGAGATTTTATAGGCTGAAGGCCCTGGGCCAGGCTCAGCAAGTNAAAGCTGTTGTCCTGCAAGAACCACACCTCTGCAGCAAACAGCTTCCAAAGAAAATTACAAAAAAGACTCAAGATTGATGGAAAAACTGGTTTTAAAACTTACATGGTTATCCAGTACTTACTAGACTGTCTCACTCTTCTGTACACGACAAACACAACAACTGCTATAAGCAACAGTGCAACTGCAGCTCCAATTGCAATTCCAGTCAGCTGGAAGGGGAATTTAGGGAGAAAGAAGTTAATACTTTTCAACTTCAGAAGTCACTATGTACTTTTTGAAGGGCTGAAGAACACTCAGCTCAGTGAGATGTCTAAAAGTCAAGCACCTTCATAAACATTTAATTTTTAATTCAAACATCTCACATGCAAGAAGTTTAAACTGCATCAGTGACCAGTGCTAAGCTCACATGCAAAATATTCCATGTTTTTCTTCCCAAAGATCTGTGAGCTGATCAGCTCAATGTGCAGGAGGTGTATGAGGGCATGGAGTGCCAGGACAAGGGGGGATGGCCTTAAGATGAAGGACAGGAGGGTTAGATGGAATTTTTGGGAAGGAATTGTTTCCTGGGAGGGTGGGGAGGCCCTGGCACAGGGTGCCCAGAGAAGCTGGGGCTGCCCCTGGATCCCTGGCAGTGTCCAAGGCCAGGCTGGACAGGGTTTGGAGCACCCTGGAACAGTGGAAGGTGTCCCTGCCCATGGCAGGGCTGGGACAGGATGGGCTTTAGGGCCTCTTCCAATCCAAACCAGCCTGTGATTCTAAATAACAGGAATTAATTCCAGCCTCAGGCACAGTGACAGCAAAGAAACAAACGCTCAGACTTTGGCAGAGACTCAGCAGAGCTCCTGGAGCTCAGGAGAAGCTGCTCTGGATGCACCCCCACCCTTCAGGCAGCTGACTGCAGCTGTACTTTACCATGGTGGTCTGGATCCTGTCCTCCACAAACTGCAGGATGGGGGTCCCACCTCCTGGCAGCACAGCCTGGCACCAAAAGGAAGGTGAAATTAGTTTCCCACAGCTGGGAAAAAGCCTCCATAAAAACATCTCAACCAACTGGATTGTGTTTTTCTTTGACTTATAACCCACTTTGCAAAGACAAACATCGAGTGGAGAGGGGTCAGTAGGGAAGTTTTGTGCTGCTCTCAGTTCAGTGCATTCCTAAACACTCCTAAACCAGGGTCAAACTTTGAGATGAACACTTTTTTTAATCATTCTATTAAAATTCAGAGCAACAAGGACAAGAATGGAAAGGACTTTATGAGACTGAGAAAACAAGTCATAAACCAGCACATTAAAGTCATCATAAAAAGCAGATGATGCACATGGGCAGAAGCCCCGACCTCAGGTGGGCTGTCCTGGGACCTGTGCCCACCAGTGCCACTCAGGAATAAAACCTGGCACTTAAAAGAGTCTCACAAATGCCAACCCAAAACTTAAGAGAAAAGGGGGAAAAGGCAAACAACTCCCAGGAACAAGTGAAAACAACGTGAGTACAAGGACAGATACATCCCCCTCCAAGTCCTGAGCCTTAAAAGCACTTGAATTAAGCACTACACACAGCTCAGGTCCCATTCCTGCCCTTGGTTCCACACCTGAATGACATCTGAACTTAGCTTTGCCACCAAGAGAAAAATGAAGTGTACACCAAGTCACCAAACTGGTCTCTCTCATGAAATTCATTCCAGTTTTACAGCAAAAAGAAATCTCCTGCCAGACCAGTCATCTCACACAGATCCCTGTGCTCACTTTACCTTCTCAGGTCCCTTTAGCACTTCAATGTTTATCTTCCCAACACGAGTCAAACCAGCCCTGTCACTATTGCTATCAGCCTGTTACTCATGGGATTGTAGTGAAAAGTCACAAGATTCTGAAAAAATAAAAAGCTGAAGACGTGTCAGCAACAGGTACGACACCTGGTGACACAGAGTTCCCCCTGCCAGTGTCAGGGACGCTGGGACATGGACAGTTCTGCTGCTCCCCAGGCCTGGATGATCTCAAATAACACCAAAAATAGTAATTGCCAACTGACACTCACATTGCTGCTGCAGGAGGAGAAACAAATCCACGGGGAAAAGAATAAAACACAAACATGCCCAGGCTGAAAAGCAACAAGGGAAAGGAGTGCAGAAAAGCAACAAGGGAAAGGAGAAATTCAGAGCTCCAAGAACCACTGAGAGGTTCTTGCAAAGCTTTCACCAGTGAAAACATGATATTCCCCTGCTCAGACTCGGGGGGGGTGGATCTTTTCCAGCATGGACAATCCTTGTGGACAAGCAGAGGAAGCAAAGCACCCAGGCTGAGCTGGGCAGACACCTGAGACACGTCAGTGATTGCTGTGACAGCTCCTGGGGCAGGAATGAGGTCAGAGCCAAGCCACCAGGGCAGCTCCTCTCTGAGGCCAGCACCCCAATCCAAGGGTTCACACAGCCCCAAAGAGCCCTCAGACCCACAACACCTGTGGGACCACCCTGCAAGGCCCCTCACTGCATGTGAAAACGGAGCAGTGACCCGCCAAGAGCACGGATTAGCACAAAGAGCATTTCTCTGCTTCCTGACGTCGAAGTTTCCTCAAGAACTCGAGACTTAACAGCAAACAACACAAATATGCAGCCTCACAAGTGCAGCTCACACCCATCCAGAGTACAGGCACCCAACACTCAGCTCTGCTGAGAGCCCAGCAACTCCTCACTGCAGTCCAAGGCAAACACTGGGACATTCCCCATCCAGGCAGGGCTGGGAAAGGCTTATCAGCCCCGAAAACAAGGACTTAAAATTGGGATTAGCCCAAAACACAAGAGCTCCTCATAGCTCAGAGGCACGTGCCTTGTTTTGACTAGAGAACCTGGATTTTCAAAACATTTTAACTGTGTACAAGTACATTGTGTGTGTTTTTTAGTTCTGAGAACTATTTCCTCTCACGGGGTTTGTTTTTCATGACTATGGAAAGCACCATGTGCCTTGTTGGTCTGTGAGTTTCACGTTTATGATTAAAAACAAATGCAAGAAGAGCAGTCTGCCAGAATTCTGCAACTCCTCCTTCTTTAGGCTAAAAAGGAAAGTATCTAAATCATAGCATTATTGAAACAGTTTGGAATATGAAGCAGAGCATGAATGGTTTGCAAGAAATAAAAAACACACACAATAAAATGGGACCAATCCTTAAAAGTTGGAAAGAATAAAACTCCCAGCAGGAAAGCCTCTCTCAAAGGAAAAGCATCTAAAGGCATTGTCCCAGTGTTATCAAATCAGGAACAGCTGCTTTCAGCTTCCGGAAACACTCACAGGGAAATAAATAAGTCCAAAAATAAGAGCAAAACATACTGTACCTCAAGGCTGGTGCTGTTGTCTCCTTCATCCATGTCTGGAGGTGCAGCAGGAGCAAAGACAAAAACAGAGAAGAGTTAAGAGTTAAGAGATGACCGCAGCTTCTGATCCGAACTCTTGAACAACACAAGGGGAACAACTTTTTTTTAACTTTATCATCCCTTCGTCTCTGCTGAACAACAAAACCCAGCAGTGAAGTGCTGGGGGACGGGATTTCCCCGGACAGGGCTTCTCCTGAACAAACTTCTCCACAGCCACGGGAATTTACACAGAAACCCCCCGGGGGCCCCCACGAGGTGCCACAGCCAGACCCATCCCCGCTCCCTGCGCTCCGAGGAAAGCGGACACCGGGACGGCACCGCGGGACGGGCACTGCCCGGGGGCAGCACCGACACCGCCCGGCCGGCACCGGGCACCGACCGCTCCGGGCTGCGGCTCAGGCCAGCCCCGGCCACCCTCCCGGTCACCCCCGGCCGGACCCGGGTCACTCTCTCGGCCGGACCCGGGTCACTCTCCCGGCCGGACCCGGGTCACTCTCTCGGCCGGACCCGGG
>VZTH01008170.1:8920-32724 GCA_013397815.1 Aleadryas rufinucha | reverse complement strand
CCCCCGGCCGGACCCGGGTGCTCTGCCCGGCCCCGTTCCCAGAGGTTAAAGCTCGGGACGCGGGCGCGAAACAACACCCTCCTCCCGCCGGGCCTGGGGCACCGGCACCGCCCGGGGGCACGGCGGGGCTGCANGGGTGTGGGGACGCGGGAGCGCGGCGGGGCCGCTCCGGGTCGTGAGGGGGACCCGGGCCCGGCGCGGTTCGGGGAGTCCTCGGTGCCCTCCGGAACCGGCTCCGCCTCCGCTGAGCACCCCCGGGTGCTCTCCGGGACTCGCTCCGGCTTCGCTGATTCCTCGGTGCCCGGCATGGGGCTGCTGACCCAGCTGGTCCGCGGGCTGGTGCGCGGCGCCGACCGCGTGTCGCCGTTCACCAGCAAGCGCGGCCCCCGGAGCCACAACAAGGGCCGCGGCGCCAAGAAGCTGGGCGTGCTCACCCGCAACAAGAAGTTCCTGGTCGTCAAGGAGATGGTGCCCGAGTTCGTCGTGCCCGACCTGACGGGCTTCAAGCTGCGGCCCTACGTGTCGTACCGCGCCCCGGAGGGCTCCGAGCCGCCCATGACGGCCAAGCAGCTCTTCGACGAGCTGGTGGCTCCGCGCATCGAGAAGGACGTGAAGGACGGCACATTCGACCCCAACAAGCTGGAGAAGTACGGCTTCGAGCCCACGCAGGAGGGCAAGCTCTTCCAGCTCTTCCCCAAGAACTACGTGCGGTAGGGAGCGGACAGCGATACCAGCGGCCAGCACGGGACAGGCTCTGGCACTGAACATTAAAGCAAATCCTTCTGCCTTGTTCTTCTGTAATATCTGATTTAAATCCTGGGGGAAATCTGCGGTTTGATTTCCCATCCGTGACCGGTAATTCCTCTGGGAGACAGTTGTGCCTGGAGAGCACAGCCCTCTCTGGGGGTTCTAAGGGTGAGGGGTCCACGACGTTTCCAAATACAAAGCACTGCAAAGTTTAAGAATTAAACTTTAAGAATTAAATTAAGACTAAAAACGTTCTTTTTTGGGAGTAAGGAAGCATGTTTAGTGGATGGTCTGTGAGCACTTAGTCTGTAATAAAGGCTGGCAGATGAGTCCTGGAGGTGGTGGTTAAACCCCCCACGTTTCCGGGGCTGGGCAGGCTGTGAGGGACTGGGGGTGCTGTAGCCCCAAATCACAGAAGGAGATCTTGTGCCCGTTGATGCCAATTCCAGCTTGGTCTTGACCACATCACTTGCCATGATGTCGAATTGATTTTTATATGTGTAAAGAATACAGAGAATATAGAAAAGAAAAAAGGGAAAAAAACCAATTCGGCATCAGCCTCGTGCCCCACGGGAAGGCAGATAATAACTGGGTCTCCTCGTTTCTCTGAGCAAAGCAAGGGCTGGCCCAAAGCCTAAACCAGGCTGGGCCCAGTCGGTGACACCACTTCAGCTTCGCTGCCCTGGGGCTGTTTCCTGTCGGATCTCACAGGGCAATAAAAGGCATTACAACCTTTAAAACGGAGTCATCGGCAGATACAGGGACACACCCTCGATTTTCCCAGGAAACTGGATTGTCCACTCTGCCTCCCAAAGAACATTCACCCCTTGGAGCCTGAGCCATCCCAGGCCAGGGCAGAAGGTCCTCACGAGAAATGCCAAGTCATCTGATTTTTAAAACCCAAAACAACCAAAAAAAGCTAAATCACTTGTATTGGTTTTATTTTAGAAACATCCAAAAATAGCATGTTTTTTCTTTAGCAAAAGCTCTTGTTTTCATTACTAATATGAATCTTCATGTAACAGTGCTCAAGAATGTTTGCTAAAATACACATTCACCCTTGAGAAGGGGGTTTCAAAGCAGCAAAGTTCTCATCTCCTGGACCTCGTTTAGCTGCAGCACTGTTACACAGAGACCTGTTGCTGGTGTTTCTTTCCCTCCAGACAACTCATTCTTTAGGACCCTCAAAGACAAACCATGCAAGCTAAAAGTTACTCGTCTAGTTTAAGCTGGTTTTTTGTTCCTAGGAATAGAGAAAATGTTCCAGAAAGGGTGTTTTGCTGATATTTCACAGTGAAAAAAAGAGAGCTAATGGAGCAACCATGAGAAATCCTGCAGCCATTCCTGGAGGTAGTTAGGGCAATGCTGTTAAGATTTTGGCTTCTGTACTTATTTTGAACTTAAAAAGATGTCAGGAAACACCGCTTGTACTTTTTGGAGGTTTTGATCTTAAAGCTGTTCACCTTTTAAAAACTGAGCTTGACTTTGGACCTAAACATGGCTCTGTGGAGAGCAGAAAACATGAGCTGGACACTGAGAGGCCATGGGGGGTGGTTGAGTGGCACTAAAACATGATGGGGTCACTACAGGATTTATCTGAAGCAGGGTGTGCTCAGCTGGGAGTGATGAAGGAGTCTGCAATCAGGTGAGGAGTCATGGCAAATGATGGAGATCTACCAGGATCCTCACAAGGAGGATCCCACAGCACCTCCCATCACACCAGGCAGTCTGCACTTCCTTCTGAAGCAGAACTTGTATTTAACATCGCTGTGAGCACCCTGCACTGCACCTGACCTGTCTGAGCTTTTCTCCAGGGACACACACACATCACACAGCCAAGCCTCTGCTCAGGGGCATTTCTGAGACATTCAGGGAACCTTCTGATCACTTCCTGGGTCTGCACAGCAGCACAGCCAAGCCTGGTTTGTGAGGGAAGGAGGAGAACGGGCTTAACAGATCCATTGTGAAATGCAAACCAGCCTTGAAAGGATTCAAATCTGAGGTACAAAGCAGCAGCCTGTGACAGGAGGGCTGTTCCACTTGGAACTAGGACATTAAGGGAAAAACTAAATAAACCTGCCTGGGCATGACCACAGGCCTCTAAGCAAAGGCTTCCCTCTCTGCTGAAAATAAAACACCAGAAATTCCATCAGCATTGGCCTTGAAGGACTCCCAAGCTCAGCAGTAAGACTGGGAAAGCCCAACAAAAGTTAGGGCATTAAGTTCAGCTGTCACTTTCAGTTCAGTTTTCCTCCCTCTTCCCTTGGGACTGGTCAATGCAAACTTTCAGCTGTTCTTTCAGACGGAGATCTAGGACTTGGCTCATCTGGAGGGGTCACCAGGCTCATCTCCCACTTCCAGACATGGAGGATGTTGTCATAGAAAGAACAAGTGGCTACAATGCTCGTTTCTTTGGGGCTGTCTGGAGACCTGGCTGAGTCACTGCCTCTGTCCAGGCCCATTCCATTGGGTCTCTTGGCTCCTGAGTCAGAGCCGCTGGCTGACCCCAGACCTGCCCCTTGGGCAGCCAAATCTGAACTTCCCTTTAAACCAGAGCCCCTCACCAGTCCAGGATCCCCAGCCAGCTTTGGCCCTGCCCCTGCTGCGAGTGCCACAGCAGGGCTTTCACTCTCCTCATCCAGGATTACATCGAAAGTAGCTGTAGGAGACTCATAAATTATCTTCAGGTTCTGGACCTGCAAATTCAGCCTCTCGTCTCCTTCCCCCGCTGCTCCCACGAGCTCCTCCGAAGGCTGGCATGCTGCAGCAAGGCCCTGGGGTGCAGGCAAGGAATCCCTCGGACACAGCCTTGACCAGTCAGCCCCATAGGCCAAGGAATTGTGCAGGACATAGGATGACAGGATGATGCATTCCTCTGTGTTTTCAGCTTCAAAAAAAAAAACAAACCATAAATGATTTAGAAATCAAGTTGTGGGTTGTGGCAGAGTGCTCAGCAGCCATTCCAGCATTGGCTGTGTCCCATGGGAAGAGTTCTCTGGTTATTGCCTTCTTCACCACAGAGTGAAGCATTCCAGGAGGAATGAGGTACTGACCATTTTTCAGCCACCTCTCAATGGCCTTGATTCTCCCTGGGTCAGTAGTAGATGAGAAGAGGGTTTAACATGCATGAGGTTTAAGAGCATCATTATTCAAAGTACCTACAAAGGCTCAAGACAGACAAGACTGATGATACCACAGCCTTCAGTGAGCCATGAACACACCTGGGGGATTGCCAGGTCCTGGTTATTAATCCACTGCAGATGTTCTTCCTGTCAGCTTTCAGCATTTGACTCTGACAGTAAGTGGACATCAAGTTCCTTCCTTCCCCACACAGGAGAAATGCTATCCTCATTTCCTAAGCTGTGGATGTGCCCAAGGTCTGGAGAACCCAGGAAGCCAACCATCCTCTGTCAGACTGCATTTGTAATGTGAATGCAAACAGCTTTTCCACCGTGGAAGTACCTTGTGATTCACATGAAGGGCTTATTCATGTTATTCTGGATTAACCAGGCTGCAAAGCACTTCCTTCCTGAGGCAATAACCGATTCCCCAGCAGGTCAGTAACTCCTGCTACCAGGAAGGCACCACCTGACAGTCAGAAGAACCTCTCTGAACCATCACAATGAACACAAACCCAGAATGGTTGTGCCCTCACACCAAACACAAAGGCTTTCCTCCCAAGAAAAGAAGTTATGAGAGATTTATACATGAATAGTAACAGGGCCTTGGCACACCTGAGCAGGCCAACAGAGTGCACTGATGTGGAAAAGCTGGAAGAGTTACCTCAAATTGGAACAGAGGTCTATGGCTATTAACACCACCTCAATCCTTCCAGCAGGGTCAGAGCTGGAGCTCCCCATTAAGCTGGAGGCAGCAAAGGAGAGCAGCAGAGCAGCCCCGGAGCACCTCTGTTCCCTGGACACTCACCCAGGCTCCCGCGGCAGTCGAGGACCTTGAAGCCGCTCTGCATGCAGGCTGCCAGGAGCACGAAGTCACACGTGGGGTGCCACTTCAGCCTCCACACCCCACCTTCCACGTGGGTGTCAGCCAGCGGCTGCTTCATGTTCCTGGTGTCCCACAGCAGCACGTGCTCGTCGTAGCTGGGGACACACCACAAACAGAAAGGCAGCACAGCCGAGTCAGGGCGCAGAAGAAAGGTGGGAAAGACCATGTGCTCTGCACCACATGGAATTTCTGAAGAGGCAGCAGCACGTTCAGGTAACAGAGGAGGTTGGTCACACCAGGGGAGAGCAGCTGCAAGGGACTCACCTGCCTGTGGCCAGGAGATTCTCCCGGTGGGGACTGCACTGAATGCTGCACACACCCATGGAATGTCTGCAGAGGGAAGGGACAGCAATTCGAGAAGGGCTTCTTCCTTGAATTTTGAGTCCACATTATTTCATCAAGGTGTCTCAGGAGAGGTAAGCTCAAAATTTCAATCCAGTGACCCACCCAAGCAGAGTTCCATCTACACAGTCCAACAGCCTTCCCAGGGACAAAACTTCTACTCACACCATCTCTCAGCACAAGTATTTTCTAGTAATATTTACTCAATAAACTGCTACTTGAAGGCCCTAAGAATTCCAGCAGAACAACTCCATTCCCAGGAGGCTTTACTCCCAGAATTAATATTTCCATAGCAATAGTCCCCAGTGTAATTTAAGTTTACATACAGAATTCCACTGGAGAGCTGTGTATATTGTTTTAACCGTATTTTAAAATAAGATACAAAAAGAGATCACTTCAAATAACTAACAGTGAAGAACAAAATATTTTCTAAAAACATTCCATAATAATATATCCAAATTTAACACACACAAAAATTGCCAAAATACAAGTGTAAATCTGGATCCTTTTTTAAGAAAGGAACTACCACCATCTTCACATGTGGAAGTCACCACTTGGTCTATGATGATGAAGGACACAGAGAAGAAAGTTTCAACCTGAAGTTGTCCTGATGAAAAAAATAGATGCCTCCATTTCCCAAGGGAGGCAGAACCAGGATCCAGTGTCACTGCACATCTCCGAATTCAGTGGCTTGGGAAGGGGCACAGCAGCAGTGGGTGTTGCCAGCCCACTGCTGCAGGGTCTGGGTGTGGGCAGGGCTCACTTACCTCCTGCTGGTGAAGACTGGAGCCTCCGGACTGCACCTGGTGTCCCAGCCCTTGAGCAGGCTGTCATCCCCTCCTGCCCAGGGACAAAACACTGTGACCCTCAGCACCAGCCCTGAGCCCTGAGGCACAGCAGTGCGGAGTCTGCAGCCTCCTCATGAGGGCCACCTCCAATCTCTGCCCTCTGGGACCAGGACAGCACCCAGGGAACGGCTGGAGCTGGGCAGGGGAGGGTCAGGCTGGAGATGAGGGAAAGGTTCTTCCCCCCGAGGGTGCTGGGCACTGCCCAGGCTCCCCAGGGAATGGGCACGGCCCCGAGGCTGCCAGAGCTCCAGGAGCGTTTGGGCAGCGCTGCCAGGGATGCCCAGGGTGGGGTTGTTGGGGTGTCTGTGCAGGGCTGGGGTTGGACTGGATGATCCTGGTGGTCCCTTCCTGCTCAGGACAGTCTGTGATACAGAGCTGATGCTTTCCAGCCCTGGGATCTCACAGAATTTAACAGACACACCAAAAATCACATTGAGCTCGCAATACCCATCACCAGAGAAAACACGTGTTATCAATACCCTCACTCTGGTAAGAAAAAAACATTAGAAGCCATAAAGACTGGACTCAAACAGCTCTCTGGCTCTTTGCATACTGCAAGAGATTATAACCTTTTTTGCCAATAGCCACCCAAAGTACAGTTTTCAGGGTACAGCTTCTCCTAATTAACTCCAACCACTTCCCACCATCAAGAAGCCTTTCACCCCTAAGCAGAGGCCCCAACTCTTTCAAGAGGTGATGCAAGCAGCACACCCAGCCCTGGAAAGTAAAATCCCAAGGAACACATCCCTACACAAGGGGCCCCCTCCCCAACAGCCCCAAAGGAGATTCCCAGCCCATACAGACCTGAATACACAGTATCAGTGTCCCAGTAATTAAAAGCAGCAATCCAGGCCTCAAATTTGTGAGCTTCCCACTGGTTCAGGACATGCACAGAAGGAGCAGATTCATCTATGGAGAAAAGATTCAGCTTCCCCTCTGAATCACTGCTGATCACTCTCAAAGGACATCCACTACAGCAGGGTACACAGAAAACATTGGGAATTACTGCAACAATCAAGTATTTTGATTCAACTAAACGCTGACAGACACTGGCAGCATGGTGGCAGGAATGACACGTTCATACAATTCTTTTCAGCTTCAGCCCATCCCATCTTAAATCACCTGCCCCAGTGACCACCACTCCCTGATGTCACAGGGAGCAACCCCTCACACCCACGTCAGGGAAAGAACCACTCCTGGCTCTTGTCTTTCTCAGGGATGCAGAACTTGACTGCTTACATGCTTCACATTACATCAGTAAACAAATTCCACGTGAAGAGGGATTTTTTCTTCCTCCAAGTCAGACTGACAATGCCCTTTCAGAGCCTCTTCCCTCTTCTGGAGGACAAAGAGATGTTTTATTTCCTTGCTATCACTGAAACCCAAAGCACTGGCTGATCCTGACCTTTCCTGCTCTCTTCCTGTGCCACAGCACAGTTACAGTTTCTAGACACAATGACCTTGGAGCACTGGCAAATGTTTTGCAATTCCCAGTGCACAGATTTTCTGACATTCCCTGACATGAACTAGGTCCCTTCTGTTTGGTTACCTGCAACTGCAGGCACTGCTTTGGTGGCCTGGGGCTTCTTTCCAGTTCTGTTTCAAATTATTCAGCCACACTGAATCTCCCAAATTCCCACATAAGAGATACAGGGCCACTCCCTTCCTGCAGAGATGTGAATGATGTACATTTGGCTTCTAGAAGTTATTGGTCTCTCAAGTGACAACAATGACAGGCTTTAAAGGGGCTTTTCATCAGGGCAACAATCTTTATTGGGAAGGAGAGAGACAAGAAGAAGGAATTTAAGAAGAAAGTCTAACTGGCAATTCTACTTACTCATTAAACAGCATGCACAGAAACAGCTTTAATTAGCAAATTTGCCCTACAGCATTAAGCAATGACTGCCTGATCCCCCTGGTTTCCAGCCTCACACCAAAGGCACCACTCTCCATCTGCACCTACAGAACACATTGACCCTCCTCTTTCAAGGTACAGCTAATTCAGGTTATTTCATGCAGCAATGCCATTTCTGAAATCTCATGTATGAGTGCTTGAGAGAGGAAGGAGCCGCTTCCAAACCAATTCTCTCCTGTTTCTCACTAACCCATGATTAAATTTCCTACAAGTGCTATTATAAGCAATTCTTAAGGAGAACTTCACACTAAAATTTCAGCTGTTCTAAGAGCAGAGTTGGAACCAATGGCTCCATCTGCATCCTGTTCTGGTCTTTCCTTTTAACAAAGGCAGCAGAAGACACATCCCTGGCTCACCTGCTGCCATTCCCCAGAACACAACCTCACATCTGTTGTTGGTTTAGTCTCTGCTCCTTGTTCCAGTGGCCACAGTGTTTGTGTCCCTGTTACCTTTGCTCTGGAAACAGCAACTTCTGGAGCAGGGCCGGGGAGACAACTGGGATCAAGAAAGTCAAAACCACTAAAGACTCCTTCATCCAAGTCCTCAACTTCTCCTGAAAGCTGTCCCACACGACTGGCCCCCAGCCTCCATCTCCCATCCTCACCATTGCTCTCGTCCAGTGGACCAGTCCAAGGACAAGGCCAGTCGCTGTGCCCCCAGATCCACCCTGAAGCGTGGCTCCAACATGCAGCTGTTCTTCTACTGGAAACAAAAGGAATGGATTAAGACTGGGAAGACAGCAAGCACATAACAGCAGGTTCACTGCTTCCCACAGCAGGTTTTCCAGAGACTGATGTGCAAATGAAGATCCCACACTAGAGAAGCAATGAAATGTCCCACAGCACTACAGCTGCCCGGTGCTGGCTGAGGGGCAAACATGCACACACAAGATCCCACCCTTCTGCTGCTCATCTCCCACCAAACCTCCCTTAAACTCTGCTTCCTCTCAGGGAGTGATGAAGTGCAGGAGAAGTGATGACCTGACTGCTGAACTCCCTTACAGACTGGCCTCTGCTGTCTTTGCTCTGTGAGAAGGGCTCTGATCACTCTCTTCTCTGACTACTGAAAGAAATCCCACTCCAAAAATCCTCTCTGCTTTTACCAGCTTTGCACCTTCTGATGTTTCCCAGTTACTCCATACTTGGTTTCCAGGGTTTGCTTCTGCCCCCTTCCTGCCTCTCCTCCCCAACTCTGCAGGTGGGCAGAGCCCAGCCCAACTCTCTGGTGCCTCGAACAAGTTCATAGAATTTATGACAAACATTATCAGAAGACAAAAAAAGCATTTTAAAAAGCTAAGCATGCTGAGGAAGCCACAGAAACCACCCAGCTTTCCTGCAAACCTATGCACACTGCTAGTAAATGTAGAGATGTATCAAACATGGGTTAAAACCAGCTTCAGCAGCAGCAGGCATTTGCATCCACCCACCTCACTTCCAGTCAGGTGGAAGAATTCCACGGCGCCTGTGGAGTTTGCGATGCCAGCCATGGGATGTTCTGCAACAGGAATGTGGCACCTGAAAGATCAAGTTAAACACGTCTTCAATGCCCATCTTCTGGTATTTTAGGAAGAGAGCAAAGCCATAACTTTCATTCCAACATGCACAAGGAGAAGGTATGTGACCAAAAAATCTCACATTAGGAAAATCTAAGACTCCTCAAGTTCCCCCACACCTGTGAGGAGGGGATTCTGTACAGGGGAGACCTACTGTATGTTATTATATAAATAAATGAGGTACAAAGTCATGACCAGCCACTCACAAGTCAGCAGAAAGGGTAAAACAGAAACAAGGCAGTCTTTGCTCATTGGAACAAACCGGAAAGTATTTCCCTCCAAGAAGTCAGGAACTGTTCCATTACTATCGCTGTTGCTGCCATGCCAAAAAAGGATCCCCAGAGGAGCAGAGCCCGCTGCTGTGGCACCGAGCCTGGCCGGGCCCGCGTTACCATTTGATGTCCAGGACGGCGGCCGTGTCGATGCGCTGGATCTCGGTGAGCGGGATGTACGGCTGCTCCTCGTTGTAGTGGTACAGGTAGAGCCGCCCCGTCCGGTCACAGGCCCCATTGCTGCCTCGGGAATCGCTCTGTGGAGAACACGGCAAAGGGCAGCCTCAGCCGCGCTTCTGCCTCCGCGCCCGGGATGCTGCTGGGAGCGGGGAGCAGGGCCGGGGCTCCCAATTGTCCAGTCCCAACCCCGAAGGACGAAAGCTCCCATCGGGGCCAGCCACGCTCACCAGAGGGGCCTCTCTGCCCCACCTCGAGCCACCCCAGCCGGGACAAGGCACGGCCCCGCCGCGGGGACCGGCACGGCCNTGCCCCCGCGGAGCCGCCTCTTCCCCCGGCCGGGCCGCGGCGGGTTCCGCTCGCCTGTCCGAGCCTCCTCCCAACGCGTCCTTCCCGAGGGAAGGAGCTGCGGCCCCAGCGCCCGCCCGGCGAGGGAGCCTGCCCTGAACCCGGCAGTGCTCACGGGAGAAAATCGGGATCCGCCTTCCCTCGGCATCTTCCCTCGCTTAGAGACCTCCCCACTTCCCGAGGAGACACGGGCTGGCACCGCTGGCCCTGCGCAGAAGCCGTTCCGGACCTCGGAGCGATGCTGGTGCCTGGCCTGAGNGGGGATGGGGATGGGGAGTGGGGCCAAGCGGGGACGGGGGTTCGCCCTGGTGCGGTGCCGGCCAGGGCTCGCCCCGGAGCGGTACCGGGCAGAGATGGGGATGGGAATTCGCCCCGGAACGGTGCCGGCCGGGCGGGGATAGGGATGTGGATGGGGACTCGCCCCGGAGCGGGGCCGGGCTCACCTGGTCGGGCGGGCGCAGGTGGTAGGTGCCGCAGGCCAGGATGCTGTGCCAGCCCTCCACCGGGCACCACTCCACCGCGTCCGCGCTGAACTCCGTGTCCACCACCTGCAGCGTGCGCGTCCTGCACGGCGCGGCCATCGCGGGCCGGNCCTTTCCCTTTCCCCTCAGTCGTTTCCCAGTCCAGGGCGGGTCCCGCCCGCTCGGGATGGATCCCGCAGCCGTTCCCACCGCGCCGCTGCTCCCGGCGCTCCCGTCCGCCCCTGGAGCCCGGATTGCCGCTGATCCCCAGGCGGAAATCCTGCACACCCAAAGGTCTCCCTGCCGAGTGAAATCAGCCCAGACCTCACCGTTGGTGTTCTCCCACACCCAACCCTACATCTACTGGCACCGAATTTCATCTCCCACTCTCCAATAACATCCTTCTGCAATTCACCCAGCCTTTATTATATAATTATTGCACTGAATAACCTCATCAGTGGATGCTGTCAGCTTCATGATTCATTACTTTTTTTCTAATTTTTTTTTATATATTGGGCATCCAACTGTTTATTTCCCACCACCAAAATAACCCTCCCTTCTACTCTTCCTTTCCTGTCTTTTAAACAGTTGTCTATGTGACATTTCCCTTTTTGATCAGCAGCTTTTTTTTTTCCTTAAGTGCCTTGAGCAAAGTCATCATTACGTGCATTTTGGAAGTTCAGATTGTCCCAACCAAATTCCCTTTTCCCTGCTTGTTGATGCCTGGAATTGAAGCAATTCCAGCAGAGTTTTGAAGCACGATTTCCCTGTATGAAAACCACACTGACTCCTCCCCGGTAATCAGCCATTGGTGCTGCATCACAGCACCCGTGAATTTGTGGAGGGCAGGTGGCTGTGGTTCGGAATTCCTTCCAGAAGCTGCTGTGACATTTGCTGTGACATTGTACCAAGGGAGAGGTCACCATCCCAGCTGGGAGCTCGGCTTATTCATCCCTGAGCTCCCTCAGAGCCGTAGGTGGCACCGTCTGGTCCTGGCAACTTGTTGCTGCTCATTTCAGCTGAACTTTAATCTCTCCTAAAAGCACTTCTGTTGTGAACAGATTGTCTGTGGAGCTCTCCATATGGAAGCATTCCTGTGTGAACTCCACCAGCTCGTTCACAGGGAACACATATGCAAACAATTCACTGGATTTTCTTCTGCTGAAGGCTTTCATCTTCAGGGCAGCCCTTCCCTTTGCTGTGCATCAGTCTCTGCTGGCTTCAGCAGTCCCCCCACTTCTGATGTTTTCAAAACTACTCATGCAAGTTTTATGACTTGAACATTCTTCCTATTCCATTTTTCTTTGCATTATTTTGCTGGGTTGGTTTGCTTGCTTTTTATTTTTCTACATTTCACTTGCCAAATGTTATTCTTTCCATCTCTTTACATTTGAGCACAAGCTCAATTTACAAAGCATTTCTTCTTACTCTGAGTATCCCACATGCTCCTGTTTAACCACACCACCCCTTTAACCCTCAGTGCTGTTTTGCTGGGTGGTGAAGCTTTGCTCTTGGCCCATGTGGTGTCTTACACCATCTCCATGCCCCCCATAAGCATTTCTGTCTTTCAGCTAGGTCAGAACCTGCTCTCTCCCCAAGCCTTTGCAGGATGTCTGGGCAGTTCTCTCCACTTGGGTTGGTCTCACAGCCCTTTAACCCTGTGAGCACCTCCCCTCCCCACCTGCTGCACCCCATCCTCCCAGCCCCTTCCCTGCTGCATTCCCTGGGATCAGGATTTCCCCAGGCACCTTCCATCCTGGCTTTGTCCCACCTTTTCCTCATTCCCAGAGGAGTTTCCCCACTGCCCCACCAGGCCTTGGTCTGCAGCCTGTCCTTGTCCCCACTGCAGCAGCATTACAAACATCAGCACTGACCTCTCCCTGCTCGGTGCTGTTCAAGTGTTTAAGGGCTCCAGACTGCACTTTGTTTTGATAAACAGGATTCCTGGTAATTAAATGGAAAACTGGCAGGACAAATAGCAGCCTTTTAAACAGGCAAGGGAAAAAAGTCAATACTTCTGCCCTGTTCAATGGATTACCTCAAATAATAAAAAAAAATATTCCTTATGTCCCATTTTATATTCATCAAAAACTGCACAGTTCATTTCAAGGAAAGAATTAAATGTTTCCTTTTTTAAAAAAAAAATACTCATTACAGGAAAATTTGATTAGGTCCCACTTGGTTTTTTTTACACTGAAGGGCATTTTGGGCTGCTTGAATAGAAAAATTACAGTACAACCATGGTTTAAGAGTGGCAACTCGACCAAGTGCCTGCCTTCCAGGGAACTTCCAGCAGGAAGTTTCAGAAGTTCTTTGCTGTTTCCCAAGATGCTTGAAGCCAAAGGATGAAAACCCACCCAAATGTTAATAATTCAGAACTTCCTGTGCAGATATGAGAAACAGAATATAATATTGGAAGTCCACAGCAGATCAATTTTCTAACAAATTGAATACAAGCAAGACCAACATTGCAACATGAAGTGGCAAAGTGAATCCTGATTGAAAAATCAAAATTCTAAACGGCTTTTACAAAAAAAAAAAATTCACTAAGCACTCCAAGAAAGGCTCTGCATTAAGCACTCAGCAGCTCACATTCTTCTACTGTGAAGCAAGACTAACACCTGGCACTAAATTATCCATTTAGATCTTCAGGAAACTCAACTGATGTTCCTTACACTTCTAAGGCAAAAATGAAAAAGAAAATGGTTATTCATGAAAAGAAAAATAGGCATGTGCTCTGCAAGGGAAATCCTCCTCCCATACTACTTTTACTCATTACTACATTAAAAAAAAAAATCAAAAAGTGATTCTTGGATTGATGACAACTCTTAAAAAAAAGTGAATAAATAATTCAAATTACCCAGTATTAGATATTTAAACATCTCTGCACATGACTGGAGTGTTTGCTATGCTACGGGGAAGCCACGAGGGCAACCACATCCACACACAGCTGCTACCTGAGCTCCCCTACCACTGCCTTCTGTACAAGGGCTTTGGAACAGAAAGCTGATCCAGCTTCCTAAAAATCCTGGCTGCTCCAAGGCCCATCTCCAGCAGCCCCTCGGAGGCAGCCCCGGCTGCAGAGCCTGGACACAGATCCCAGAGGGTCCCTACAGCCCACGCCAGCTCCTGGGGCACTGCTCCTACCCTGCAGGGGCTTCAGGCATCCGGGGGTGACTGAGCTCTGAAGGCAGCTGGAAGGGAAGGGGACAAAGCCAGAGAGCAGACATGGATTCATTCCAACCTTTACTTTGTTTGCTCTTTTTTTTTTGTTTGTATTTTTTTTTTAAATAGAGCTTCCATGCAGAGTTCTCCAGAGTAAGTGCTGATGCCAGAGCCTGCCCCGCCGGCCTTGGCACTGCCACAGACACTTCTGCCACATGGGAGGAAAAGCTTTTGCTACATGACTTTTTTTCTTTTTCCTTTTTTTTTTTCCTCTTTTTTTTTTTTTTTAAACTTTCAGGCCAACAACATGTTCTCATCTGAACATTACAGTTAATGAGCGCTATCAAGAATTCCTAACAAAAACTGTACATGAGTTTACAAACGTATTAACATATAAATAACGAGAAGCTTCCTGCCTGGAGCCTCCACAGTAGTCTTTTTGCTTGAGAATATAATACTGGAAGGGCAGACCCGATCCCTTTCCACAGCACCAGTCAGAGCTGGCTCAGTCCAGTCAGCCGTTCTGCTCAAGCATCACAGGGTTTTTCTTCAGTGCCTCTGGCTTCGATAAGCAGTCTGTCACACTGTGCAAAAGCAAGAGCCCAATGCCTTTGGGAAGGAATCCTGCTGCTGAGAGGCCTCTGCCACCCGGTCATCGTTCTGGTCCGAGCTCCTGCTGGAAGGTCCTTTTCTTCTCCCGACAGTGTTTCTTGTGAGCAGGCCAGTCCTTCTGCTGGCACTGCGAGCCGCAGTACCGCGCCACCTGGCAGCGGCCACAGATGTTGAATTCGCGTAACTGGGAACAAAAGATGGTGTTAGAGGGGCTGCTCAGTGCCCAGGGGAACCTCAACAGCACTCCCAGGGGGAGGCCCAACAGCATTCCCAAGGAGCTCCACGATCAGGTCTTTCATGCCTGTCACAAGCACGTGGCAGGACAAGGATGAAGAGCCCTAAGCTGAAGGAGGGCAGGGTTAGATGGGATGTTGGGAAAGAAATCTTCCCCTGGGAGGTCCTGGCACAGGGTGCCCAGAGAAGCTGTGGCTGCTCCACCCCTGGCAGTGTCCAAGGCCAGGCTGGATGGAGCTTGGAGCAGCCTGGGACAGTGGGAGGGGTCCCTGCCCATGGAATGAGATGAATTTTAAGGGCCCTTCCAACCCAAACCAGTCTGGGATTCTATGAAACACGAACATCCCACCACGAGTGTCAGAGAATCAGAACAGTTTGAAGCAATTTCTGTGGTTTCACAGTTGCTCTTGTAAAATGGGCTTAATAGACAAAATACTGGAGCATTACACATTTGCTGTCACAATGCTGCTGTTTTGTCAACTTAAGCTGTTTTCAACTACAAACACCTGAAATTCAGAAATTATCAGAAGGGCTGCACAAGCTCAGCCATTGCCAAAGTAACTGTTACCCAGGGAGCTTTTGGGCACAGACCCAAATAAAAGGCAGAGCTCCCTCTGTTTCAAATACAGGGCATTTAAGATCATTTTTGCAAATGTTCCCTTTCCCAAAGCATAAAGTGGAACACAATGGGTTCAGCCTGCTCAACATCTGCTATCACAAGAAAAGCCCTTGTTTGTAGATAAAGCATCCGTGTGACAGAGGCACAGCCCTTGCACAGCTCATTCTCTCGCTCCTGATGTTGCTTTATCTTCCTGCAGCAGAACCTTTCCTCCCAGCTCTCCCCTGAATGAAGGCCACTCCAATTCACCTTCTGCTCAGGAAATGGTAACCAGGTTATTTTTTGACTCCACGACTGCCCAAACCCTCTCTTCATGCTTCCTGCTGTCTCACACAGCTGCTCACTCATCCCAGCTCTGCTCCCCGGAGGAAAGCTTCCACCTGGCTTTTTGTGCACTCTGCAGAAATCACCCTCCTCCCAGCAGCCCAGTAACATCCACTGCTCCAACTCAAACCCACACTCCCTCCAGCTGAAAATTATCCCAGGGTCTGGAGGTTCAGGCCAAAGAAAACCTGACTGGAAGAAAATGACTGGTTTTAGCCACTGAATGGCTCTGCATTTTAAATAACAAATAAATCCCTGGACACACCATTAGGCCAGGGCACTCCAGGCTCACTCCCAGCTCTCTGAACCCACCTGTTTTTCAATCATTGTGCAGGGAGGGTAGTGACATTCATAGTAAGTGCAGGAGTTCTCTTCCTCCTCCACAACATCCCCGTTAGCGTTGTAATATCTGGTTACATTCAGGACAGGAAACTGCTCTTCTATGGGGTCTGTAGGAAGCTGTTGGATTGCCAGCCAGTACAGACTTTGTTCCCTGGAAAAGAAACACACACAAGTTTGGTACATCAATTCATAATGATCATACAGAGAAAATTATTCTGAATTTATTAATAAATTAAGTATGGTTAACATTGTCTTTAGCCTCAGACTGCACATACTGCTCACACATTGGGTATTTTTAGGGTCATTTTAGCCTAAGTGCAAACCCCAAAAGTTTAAAAGTATCAATCAAGAAACATTTACATGGAGCAAAATTATTTCTGTGCAAAATCATTCACACCAAGTCAAAATTTGTTTCTGACTTGAAATCTGTTTCTTGCTCTTGAACCCCCAAAATAACATGGAGCGTTTGTAATTCACTACAACTCCTCAAAATCAGTTTAATGAGCTCCAAATATCCCGATCTTAAAGGTGCTGCAAGTGTTTCAGGAGAAGAGTGTGAAGCCTGTGGCTCCCCCACCGTGTCACATCTCTGATTATCCAGATCCATCCTGGCACGCAGAGTTTGATGTGTGGAGCACCATCAGTGAAACCCAGCCCGTGGGAGGCTCCCACAAGCTGCTGGTGAGAGGTGCTGGAAGCTGAGCCCAGAACTGGCACTGGGGTGAGCCCAGCCCCAGCTCACAACTTCCACGGTGAGCGCTTTGCAGCTCCCTGCTCCCGCAGGTCACGCCGGAACCGCGGTGCCCGAGAGGCAGGAGGAGGCAGGGAGACGTGCAGATCTCCCTCTGCTCAGCTGGGAGGGCACAGAGGCTTCTGCTCCAGCTGGCACAGCAGGAGCTGGGCACAGCCCGAGGGTGAGATGGTCCCTGCAGCACAGCAGGGATGGGGAGCACAGACGGTGCCCCAGGGGAGGGAGCCAGGGCAGAGCGACGTGCAAAGCGTCCAAGATCAAATCAAAGAGGCTCTGCCGAGGCAAAAATCGCTGAAGGAAGGAGACAACACCTGAAGAGATGCTCGTTCCCCCTGCCAGGTGCTGCCCTACCTTTGTTTGCTGGAGACTTCCTCAGCCTTGGGCTTCCACCCCCAGGGGACGAGGCGCAGATTGTCCAGGCGGTTGTCCACGGTCACCGAGTTCAGATGCACCACCTGAAAGCCAGGAGCAATCCCTCCCCGGTGCCTCTCCCTGCAGGAGACAGAAGCAACCTGAAGGTCAGTGATGAACAAGGAGAGCTAAAAAATAAAGGGTCACAGCAATTCCAGAGGCACTGGGCTGCCAACAGACTCCGGTGGCTACTTCAGACGGGGCAGCTCCCTGGAGAAAGTGCCTTTTCCCAGCAGGTGATTTCAATTCTAAATGAGTTGAATGAAAAGACACTCAGAATCCAGAGTAATTTTAAGCATATTGCTGAGCTCCAGAGTCTATTCCTGCAGTTACTGCTAGAGATCCACGGAATTACAGTGTTCCTTGAAAGGTACCAATACTGGCTTATTATTTTCACAGGAGATTCTATCAGACACGTTTGTGCAAGTTTGGCACCGGTGTGGAGTCACAGAGCTTGTTATTTATGAAGAAACATCCCTGAAGAGCAACAGGACAGACCCTGAAGAGCCACAGGACAGAGGTTTCACAAATGCAATTGCTTTTTAGACTCTAATTGTGTGTTACACACTGAAAGTCTGAAATGACTCCACAATTGACCAAGACACACCTGAAACTTGCCCAAAACCCAGAGCAGGACTAAGCCAGGATGGCTGCAGGGGGAATCTTCCCTACTGCCTTCTAAGAGTTTCCATTTCCCCTTCCCCCTTCTTTTCACCCCTCCTTTCTCTGTTTCATCAAGTTCACTGTCAAACACCCTCACGCCTGGACAAGTTTCTGGATCACTTCTTGCAGGAACCCTCATCCCAGCTGCAGTGCAAGGCTTGGACAGAAGGATGTCCCTGTGTTTGTTCTGCCATGAGGAACTTCCCAGCACAGGAGAACAAGGACCAAGCAGAGCTGACAGCACCCACTGAGGGTAACCCAGCCCCTCCTCCCTGGAGACCTTCCAGAAGCTTCCCACAGCTTCACCCAAACCCAGCCTGGACACCGAGTCCTGCTCAGCCTTTACTGAACATTTCAGCTCAAATAGTTCATTTAATTTTCAAGAGATATTTGCCTGAGTTTAAAAAGTCCCACTTTTTTTAACCTTTACAAAGCTCAGCATTACCCAGAACAGGGAACTCATTTCAGTGTGACTGGCAATGAAAAACGTAGGATTTTGTTTTCTTGCTCAAAATCCATCCAGATATGGGTAAGTTGCATACCTTGGGGGTACAAAAAACTCTTGCACTTCACATATGCCCCAAAACTTCCTAGAATTTAATGAGCAGAATCCCCTTGGAGAGGCTACAAGCAGCACCTACACACAGAGTGTGCTCCAGCTCCCACAGGGTAACTCCTGCAAGGACACCCCTGCACAAGAACAGAGCCTGGAGCCTCCTGCCAGGGAATCTGCTGGGCCTCCAGGGAACAGGGAAAAGCTCTTCCCTTTGAAGGTAAAACTAATAGAATCCTTCTTTTGGGGGAAAAAGAAACCAAACTACACACATAAAAGCAAACAAACTATGGCAAGGAGTCTGCTGAAGTGCCCTAAAGGAGGAATCCCAGAATCCCAGCTTGATTTGGGTTGGAAGGGACTTTAAAATTCAGCTCATTCCCTGCCATGGGCAGGGACACCTCCCACTGTCCCAGGCTGCTCCAAGCCCCAATGTCCAGCCTGGCCTTGGGCACTGCCAGGGATCCAGGGGCAGCCCCAGCTGCTCTGGGCACCCTGTGCCAGGGCCTCCCCACCCTCCCAGGGAAGGATTTCCCAATATCCCATCCAGCCCTGCCCTCTGGCACTGGGAGGCCATTACAGGAACAGCCACTTTTGAGTTGCTGAAGGCCAGCAGAGGGGTCTGGCAAAGGGAATCAGGAATCCTGAGGGCTCCAAGTGGGAACTCAGGATCTGGTGAAGTGCTGAAGGTGCACATCAGTCAGATATGGAGACAGGGAAGGAGTTAAGGTTCTTAGAATGAGCCCAGGACAAAGTGCCAGCTGGAGAGATGGGACAGATAGGAGTGAGGAATCTGGGAGGAGGAGACAAGTTCAGAGCAAGAACAAACTGTGCAGGGGGGAAAAGGAAGGGGATTCCAAGACTGAGTGAAGAAATATTTTCTAATTTGATTAGATGAGAGTTTAGAAACTGTTGGAGTTGGGGAAAAAAGAGGATTATCAGAGATTGTCCCTGACACTGGGCAGTCACAGCAGAGTGGCACAGAGCCACCCCTGCTCCTCCACAGCCCAGATCTGCACCCACCACCCCAAAAAGCAAATTCTGACCAAATCCCCTCCCACACTGAGCCAGTCTTTCCCTCCTTGTGTGAAACCACATTTATCTACATCACTGCCAGCTCCTCTGTGACCTCAAGTAACAAAGGCCTAAGTAAAGGTGGAAGCTGGGCCTTGCTGGTGAGCAGTGATGTTAAACACCCCTGCACTGAGGTGCCAGAACTGGCAATGCCGAATTCAAGGTGGTCCCTTCTCTCCACACATCATGAAGGAAGCTGTGAATGCATGAGCACACCCCATTCCCCTCCCCAGCCCTCACTTTGAGCCATGGACCATCCCAGTCCATCCAAACTGAGCAGGAGGCACAGGCTCTGGAGAACCTCCCTTGTGGAAGGAGCAGAGAAACATCAGTAATGCAGCCACAACTCCTGCAGAGCTGGGGCTTCTGCCTCCCCCTGCACTCCTGAGCTCCTGCAAGATGCCAGGCAAAACCCTTCCAGCAACTTTTCATTTATTAGAATTATCTGGATTCTGCTCTTTTGGTATTTCAGCAGCTCAGGAGCCAGGACTGGAACACGAGTGCAGCCACAGCAATTCCAGGAACCAGGGACCAGAACTGAGCCTGTTACAGGCAGCAAGATGGGAAGTGCTCTAAAAAAAAACCCCCTAAAAACCCCCAGAAATCTGGTCTTGGGTGTCTTTTTGAACATGCAGTTGGTGATAGTTATGACTAATCCCCTGCTGCTGCTGTTCCCCAGGGAACATCTCTGCACCCAGCAGAACACAGAGAGCTGGGATTGCTCCACAGGGAACGGGCTGAGGGGATGAGGCTTCTGCAGAGACATCCAAACCCACTCTGGGGGAGCCAAAACTCCATGTGGAAATCACAGCAAGCACCAGAGAGGCTGAAGAACCATCAGGAAGTTCTTCCTGTAAGAAGTTTTGCAGCTCATGAGGGGAATTTTCAGCTCTTGGTTGCCTTTTGATCCCACAGTTCCCTCTGCATAGGGCAGCAGGAGGGCTCTGGGAGGAGGTCCCTGTCACTGCTGCAGCTCCAGGCTTTCTATCCCAAGGGCCTCATGACATGAACAAAACTACCTGCTTAACTAAAAAAGGAAAAAAAAACATCAAAACTCTGCTTTACTTGTATCTAGCACATGCTACTGACTGGATCTTAAACCAGGGGCACACAACTGGGTTGGGTTTCCATGGTTTTGGGGGTTCATGTGCAGAGAACAACTGAATTACACACCTACAGCTGCAGTAATCCACGTGCTTTGGTTTTCATTCACCCAAGGAGTCAGGCTGGCACTGGGAAGTGCAATCACTGCCTGGCTCTGCCCAGCTCTCCCAGGCTCCACACCTCCAACACTGCCCCTCCTCACCAAGGCAAGGACCTGCCACTGCTCCCCAGTCCTGGCCTGTGCTCAGAGCAGCCCCCACACTGCTCTGTTGAGGAGGGGCAGAAGCTGCACAGCCCCTGCAGCCAAAGCACAGACTCAGCCACTGACCTGCAGTGTTTGGGCTGCAGCTGAAGATCAGCAACACAAACACCTGCAGGACCAAAAGGAATTCACAGCAACAGCAGAGGTATTTTATATTTTCTAGTCCAAGAATCTGGCTTGGCAACTCCAGCACTGCAGCTCTGCTTGCCTGGCAGCTGACACCCCCCTCTGTGCCTCTCCAAAATTGCCACTGCACACAATATCTGATTTTTCACCCCAGCCCATGCTCGAGTGACACAATTTGAATTTCCTAACTGAATACGCTCAAATTACTTCCTAATTTGAGTAAAACGAGCCAGAAGAGGCAATGGCTGGGCTGGGTCATAAACAAATAGCTGGGCTGTCATCATTTGCACAGCTTTCAACAATTGACCTGGATCATTTGAAGGTGCTGTTTAATGCTATTTCCAGATAATAATTAGGGCTGTCTGAGGTTCACAGTTAGCAGCAGCTGTCAGTGATCTGCTGCACACACTGCAGCCAATTTCATCATTTCAACAAACTTCAATGTGCAATAAGATTAAACATTAACAGATGCAGGTTAAAATCCATATTTAATAAGCAGATTGGAAATAATAATAATAATGGTCTGATAATCTTCCTGTCTCCTTCCTCTTGTGCAGAGCCTGGTTCTGGGGAATAAAAGGTAACCTGGCATGATAAAGGGCATCCTGGGCACTGTGACTTCCAAGGATATGGAACTGAGCAGAAAATATGCTTAATTTTTTCCAAAAAGGCTTTTAAAAGAAATAAGATTTCTTCAGCAGATCCCACCTTTTCTACAAAGCCATCAACATCTAGAAAGAGCAACAGATCAGCTCAGAGGGTGAGCTGCTCTCACAAGTGACTAAACTGGTCCCTGAAACTTAATGTTAATCCCATGAAAGACTTCAAGGATTTGTAGAGTATGGAAAGGAAGATGCAGCAGCTGATAGGAACCATCAGCAGCATCAATTCAGGCAGTTTTGCAGAAAGCCACAAAAAACACCTCAAACTTTTAAGTTATCAGAAGTTCCCTCTCTCCAGCGCTCTGCCAATTCTCAGTGGGCAAAAAACCCCACAACAAACCTTCCAAGGTTTGTCTTCACCTATTAAATGGTGCAGGTCCCCTGGATTTTTTCCCCCCAGCTGAAGTTTAAGCAGCATTTCTCAGGTGTAAACAACAGGGGTGTCCATGACCCACGCTGCAGGCAGGGACAGCAGCGAGAGGTGAACGCTTCCCAGGCTGTGCCGTGGGAGGGCTCTGCAAACCAAAGCCCTGTGGGCACCCTGTGCTGGGTTCCCAGCTCTCCTGAGGGCAGAGCAGTCACCTCACACACTGTGCTGAACCCAGGGCTTTTGTCCCCCTGCAGTACCCACCAGAGCAGCTCGTGCAGGAGGCGGCCCGAGCCCCGGCCTCGGTTCTTGTCGAACGCGTAAGCGAAGATTTTAGCACCGTTCCCATCGGCATCCACCTCCATCCGAGCCTGCAGGGAAGGGAAAGGCCGTGAGGTCACCCCACACAGGGCAGCAGAGCCCCTGCTCCACTGGCACGGGGATGGACCCAACATTTCACACTTGTCCCCGCGGGTCACACGAGCTCGGGGGGATCCGAGCTGTCTCACACCCCGAGGGGACCCAACCAGCCCGGCTGGGAACGGGCAGGGAGGAGCTGAGGGGGCTGCCTGGATGAAGAGCAGCAGGAATGCAGCTGTGGGGCTGGGATTCACGCCAGGATCCACACTCTGTGCCTGTGCAGCCAGCAGGGCTTTGCTGTAAGCACTGCCCCTACACCCATCTGCCTGGGGTGCTCCTGAGAGCGAGGGCCTGGCCTTTTCCTGCCCTCCACGAGGCTGTGTTGGGGCCAAAGCTCACAGAGTGTTACATTTGGGACAGTCACAGTGACAGAGACACTCTCAGTGGCTCCCAGAGAGGAGGAACGGACAAACAGGGACTGTTCTGGCAGCAGCACTGCCACAGCTCCTAAAATTCCTAAGAGCAGCCCCAAAACATCGGCTGCACTGCAGGAATTTAGCAAATGATGGTCCCTCCTCCAAAAAAGCCTTATTTGTTGAAGGTTGTAATCATTTTCTTTCACTTTCAAAGCTTTGCTAGAACCCACGTACCCTCCTGCAGTGGGTGTTCAGAGGACACACATTGTTTGGATCCCATAATCAGTTATAATAATACAGTTTTTTCCCATCCAAGACGAAGTACAGAGTGAACATTTTTAATGATGTTCACCAAACCACGGGAGGACAAATTATCGGTTCTCCAAAAGCACACATATCGTATGAAAACAGAAAAAAACCTTCAGAATAAATCAGTAAATACACGTTTTAGTCTAACGTTCGTCTAATTAAAAAAAAAAAAAGGAGAACACAGTTTTCCTGCTTGGAAGCCTCCACGTTGGGACTTCAGTAACTTAAACCCGTTTCTTTTTCCCGCAATGAGGGGAGCTGCAGGCACAGCACTTCCACGAGCGGTTTGATTGGAGCAGGGCACGAGGAGAGGAAAAGGCGAAGCTGCAGCGGGAACCCGAGCACCGCCGGCCCCGGGGCCGGGGCAGCCCCGGGCGGGGAGGGGGGCCCAAAAGCCGCTGAAATAACGCGAGGGGANCGGGGAGGGGGGCACAAACCCCGCTGAAATAACGCGAGGGGAGCGCGGGCAGCGGGCGGGGGCCCCTCACCTCGAAGGAGTAGCTCTCCACCAGCGGGATGTCCTGCTCGTCGATCAGCGTGTACTTGGTCTGCAACACAGCGAGAGCCCCGTCAGCGCGGCCGCACGGCCCGGCACGGCCCCGGCACGGCCCCGGAGTGCGCGGCACGGCTCGGCAAGGCCCGGCACTGCACGGCACGGCCCCGGCACGGCTCGGCAAGGCCCCGTACGGCCCCGGCACGGCCGCAACGTGGCCCCAGCATGGCCCCGGAGCGGCTCGGTAAGGCCCGGTAAGGCACAGCACGGCTCGGCACGGCACAGCCCTC
>VZTH01008169.1:20012-32301 GCA_013397815.1 Aleadryas rufinucha | reverse complement strand
CGGGGCTGTGGAGATCCGCGGCGGCGGCTTGAAGTGCAATTTCCATTTTAATAAAGGAAGTTGTGTTTTTTCGCTCATTTGCATTTAAATCGCCCGTGTTTCATAACCCACTGTCCCTCTGAAAGGGGCGCTCCGGGCTCTGCTGAGCTCAGGGGGAACACGGGGGGGGTTTTACTCCCCCTGCTCACACCGGGGGTGATAATGGCACTTTTTGGCTCGCAGGTGGCACCTGCTGACCCTCAGCCACGGGGGCTGGAGCATCCCAGACCCCTCCACGGTGCTGACCACGCCTGGGCAGCCCCGGGGTGAGCAGCAGGGTGCAGGTGGCACAGAGGGGGCTTGCCCGGGCACAGAGAAGGGCACCTGTCACCGCTGAGCAGAACTGGGGCAGGTGAGGATGTGCCCAGCCTGGGTGACACCAGGAAACTGCAGCAGAAAGGAGCGTTTATAGCGCAGTGAACGGATGGGAATGATAAATTTTTAAACCTGTTCTGGATGAACTCGAGTGTTCTGCTCTTAGCCAATTTAAAGCTTTTCTCCTTTCAGCTCCTTTTTTGTCCTAACCCCGTTCAGGCTCCGGCACAAAACGCAAGATCCTGACGAGAGCTGGCACTTGTGAAGGCAAACCAGGAGGCGATGGTCTGCTCTGAGCACCTGGAAAGCTTCTCCCGCTCCGCTCGGAACGAACTTTAACTGCTGCTGCCCGGTTTCTATAAAAAGCCATTTCCCAGTGCAAGAATCACGGCACCGGGGCCTGTTCCACGGCGTCCCCGGGCTCTGCCCTCTCCCCTCCCCATTTCCCGGGGGTGCCCGTGCCCCGCTGTGCCCGAGGAGGGTCCTCTGCAAGGTGCCGCCTCCTCGCAGCCGCTTTTGTTCGCAGTCACTGAGTTTTCCATCAAAGCCGCCGCCGCCTTTCATCCCCGGGCTGAGCCGCCTGAGGGCACAGCCTTTTACCCGGCTGACTGAGCCATTGGGAGCCTTTCACGGCCCTGCTTTTATCCCGGGAATGGGGCGGCTCTGCTCGGATTGCAGGGCTCGGGGGTGGGCATCGCGCTGCCCCCGCGCTGCTCCAGCCCTCGGCACCCTGAGCGGGCGCTGCAGCTCGGGCTTCTCCCTCGGGAGCGAATCCTGCCGGGATGAGAAGCTCAATCCTCAGAGGGCAGAGAGCTCAGGCGTTAATTTGAATGTTTGATGCTCCTCTGGGAGGTGGAAGCGGAGGGAGGAGAGGGGTTGGGATCGCTTCCGATTTAAGCGCCTCTGCGAGGTGCCGGGGGGTTCAGGTGGGAGGGTCTCGGGCTCAATCCCACCCCAATTAACCCCCGAACTGCGCAGCGGGGAGATGGTTTGGAGGAGGGTTCGGCTCTCACAGCATCCCCTGGGCTGATGCCGACAGCGGAGCTGCATGGCCACCACCCAGGAGGTGACGGCCACGAGGGTGTGACCCGGCTGTCCCCTCGTGCTGCCGTGCCGCGGGGACACCGAGGTGCCACACGGCACTGTGTCACCCCTGCTCCTCCCTCTGGAGGATGGGAGAGGCGAGGGGGGGCTGAGTAACAGCAGGGATAATTCAGTTTGATTTCTTCCCGGCCTCTTCATTTGCTGAACATGTCACCAGCCATGTTGTATATGGGCTGCTCTGTATCAATTTTCCGTGATGCCAGACCATAAATAAAGAAAATAAATGTTGGGCCCGTTAATCAGTCGCTGCTCATCCAAATGAGTTCCCTCTGCATTTCCCTGTTCTATAATTACTTGTCACCTCTCGCTGGTTTGCAACTTCTCGCTCTGTGATTCTGTTGGGTGCCTTTTTCCTGCTTCTGACAGGATCAATTGCTTTGGTGGGGGGCTGGGGTTTAGTTTGTTGGGTTTTTTCCTTTTTTCTTTTCGGGTTTTGTTTGGCTTTTTTGGGGGGGAGGTTTCGTTTATTTCTTTACCCCAGGTTCAGGGTGTCAAAAACCCAACTGCTTGTGGCGAGTTTAGTCGCAGGTGAGGAGCTGGATTTTAATTTCCAGAGCAGGTGATGCCCACTGCTGGCTCTGCAATCCCTGAAAAGGGACTTTTTGCAAACCCACGCTGCTTCAAACCCGGCGTTGCTGCTTCCAGGTGGCTGCAGCAGAGCCACGGGAGCAAGAGCAGGTGCTGAGCGCTGTCCCCTCTGTCCCCTCTGTCCCCTCTGTCCTTCTGCCTGTTTTCTGCAGCTCTCCCATGCCCTGGAGAAGCGGATCCTTCCTCCCAGCCCTCCTCTGCATCACATCCCAGGCAGGAATCGCGGCTCCGGGCCTCAGGCCGGGGCAGGAGGTGCAGGAACCCCCCGTGAGCGATCGCTGCCGCTGAGGAGCACTTCATGCCAGACAAGTGCAATGGCTGAGGAACAGCTGGAGCAGCTCGGTGTCATTTTTCAGCCAGGCTGGGATCCAGCGCTGCCTCCCCCTCCCTTCCCTGCGCATGGAAATAACTCGAATTTACACACCAAAGGGCCGGGCGCGCTGGAGCGGCTCTGGCAGCGACGGTTTCGCTGCGGCCACCCCTGGAGCCACCCCAGGGATGGGTTTGGGGGTGGGGAGAGGCTGCCGAGATGGATTCTTGGGGGGAAAATGTAGGGAAAACGAGTACAGGTTCAACGCGTCCCTTGTGCCTCTCCGGGCTGGCACCAGGAGATGCCTCACGCTTTAAATCCTCTGAAACCCACCCGGCAGCAGCAAAGACCAAATCTCTGATGCAGGAAAGGATAAAAACCCACAACGGGACAGCCGGGCCGGGAGGGGGAGTGGCCCCTTCAGGGGGACACAGTTCCTCTGCTCCCAGGGGGAAAGGCTCCTCACAACAGTGGTGATGCCTGAAGTGGCTGCTTGGAAACAGAGACTGGACAGGAGTAAGGGAATAAAGGGGATATTTATTTGAAAGGCCTTCAAAGGTACACCCCGGGGAGCCCCGAGGCTGCTGCCAAAATGGACCCCAAGTCACGAGTTCTTCACACTGTTATAGGTTTGGTCCATTTGCATGACAGCATAAATTCGCCAATTAAAACTTTAGCTAATGATGTAAGTTCTCTAAGCTCAGCCCCCCTTCTCCAAGATGTTGGTTTACACATTTTTTGGGCCCAGGACGGTCAGGGTGTCCTTGGACTGCAAACCCAGAGATTTTGTTATGTCTACCTTAGCATGAGAGAGCAGCAGCAGCAGGCTGTGAGACACTGCAGAGTTTTACAGTGGCCAATACAGAACATCAAAGCTAAAATTCAAGGCATCAACGGGGCTGCTCCCTCCGTGGTGCTGAATTCTCCTCTGCCCAGGGATGGGCTGCAGGAAGGATTGGTTTTCCATAGGGAACAGCGAGGATGCACCCCTTGGGGGTTCACAGAGCCTGGCACTGGCTCCTGTAGGGAATTCCTCCTTCGTTTCCCTCCAGCTCGGGCTCTGCCCTGGGTGTTTCAGGCACTTGAGAGCCCCGTCTTTGCCCTGGGTCTGTCCGGAGTCCGAGGGGTGTCAGAGCCCTCCCGTGCCCAGCCTGTCCTGTCCAGCTGTCCAGCAGCGAGCCAGGACAGAGCTTTCCTCTATCCACCGAAAATCCTGCAGGATCTGGGCGTGACAGCTGCAGATTTGGGGTCTCTGGTGGCATGGGGAAGGACGGAGCCCAGGCATCCATCTGGCCGTGAGTCCGGCACTGCCACGCAGCCCTCAAACCGCCTCGGGCCTTGGCTCCTCCGAAACCACGGCGTTCTTCTGGAAGGATGTGGGACGGAGAATTGTTATTTGTGTTCAGAGAGGCTGGAAATCAGCTGGGGGGGCCCAGGGGCTGAGGCTGATTGAGACAGACAGGGCTGTGCAGGAGGCAGGCTCAGGCCAGGCCGTGTTGCCAGCCCTACATTTCCCCACCAATTATTTATCAGCATTAAAAAAAGATGATTTGTCAGGATAAATAAAAAATTATTTATCAGGATAAATAATTGTATCTGAGGGTCACAGTGGATGCAAATGATTTAATTAGTAATGCACGCTTCGAGAGGAATTTGCAATTTAAAGGGCTGTGTGAAAGCCCAGTATTAGCAATACTTATTTTTATTAATTAATTGCAGTCTCTCTGAATCTCCATGGTGAATAATTTTCCCCCTATTTTTAAATTTTAATTCATTTCTGCGGCTCTGGGAAGAGGAAAGGCCACTTTGCAGGGAGCTTGGGAGGAAGGGGTGGGACTGGGGGGTCCCCAGCCCCTTGGCTGGGCTGTGGCTTTGTTTGTTCAGCCTTCAGTGCTGGAAATTTGGGGCTGGAGCTCTGTGGGAATTGGGGTCTGTGCTCTTATCCGTAGTTTTTAATCTTCTCAAATAGTTTTTGTTCACTTTTGCAGCTGGTGCCTGTCCCCAGGGACTGCCTTGCTGCTCTTTGGAGGGGTGTGTTTGTCCTGTGCTCATTGGATCTGGTTCCAAATCGGGATGTGGAGCTTGTGGCTTGTGCTGGTTCCTTCAGCACAGCAAAGAGAGATCCTGGGTGGGATTTACAACTTGGAAAGAGCTGCTTGCCTCTGTTTCTGCTTCTTCCCCCAGCTGACACCCCCAAGCACAGAGAGCAGGGCTCCAACCCGGCCCAGGACGCGCAGCCCCGGTGTCGGAGCTGCTCCTCCCACAGAGGCAGGAAGGGGCTGAGCAGGGATTTCTGGGCTCCTTTTCCCTTTTAAAGGCACCCTGAGAGCTGCTGTCTCTCCTGGCACTCCCTGGGCTGCAGCATCCCACTGAGCAGGATGCAGGGAGGTGGTGGCAGCTCCGATTGTGCCGAGCCCGGGGTGACCCGTGGGTGCCGAGCCCAGGGTGACATTTGGGTGCCGAGCCTGGTGTGACCCGTGGGTGCCGAGCCCGGGGTGACCCGTGGGCGCCGAGCCCAGGGTGACATCTGGGTGCTGGCACTTCCCTGCCTGTCCCTGCGGGGCCGGGAGAGGCGGTGGGCGCGGGGATC
This sequence comes from Aleadryas rufinucha, assembly GCA_013397815.1. NCBI lineage: Eukaryota > Metazoa > Chordata > Aves > Passeriformes > Aleadryas > Aleadryas rufinucha. The sequence goes on along the minus strand of VZTH01008169.1, from coordinate 27,355 downwards.
CGCGGCAGATGGAGCGCTCAGTGCCGGGGCAGCCGCACACACGGGCTGGGAAATGGAGCAGGGAGCGGGGGCGGAGGGAGGAGCTGCGGGAGCATCCCGCGGGAAGGATGCGGGAACTGAGCCAGGGAGGAGCGAGGGACATTGTCAGGGGTCTGTGCAGTGCCCTGCATCACTCTGCTGTGGGGCTGGAGCGGGGTTTGGCACCTTCCTGGGGTTGGAACCCACCCTGGTGATGGCAGCCGGGTGCTGGGAGGTGCTGCTGCTCCTGCTCCTGCTCCTGCTCCTGCTCATGGTCCTGCTCGTGGTCCTGCAGCCCCACGTGTCCCAGGTCTGTGGGAGAACAGGACCCTTCCTGGTCCAAGCCCCCGTGTCCTCAAGACCCACCTTCATCAGCTCCTGGGCAATATTTTCCTCTCCTGCACTGCCCGCAGGTCTGCTGATCCTCAGTGTGGTTTTTCCAGGTGGATTTTGGTCCGAGTGGTGAGGATGGAGCCTGGAGAGATAGATCTGCGCTTCTAAAATCCAGAAACCGTCCCTGGCTGTTTTTTGGGCAGTGGGGAAGGTGTTTCTCCTCCTGCCACCGCTCCAGCAGCTCAGGGGAGGCAGAGACCAAGGAAAAATCTCTTTTAAAGTAAGTTGGCTTTGCCCATCCCAACTTTTTGAGGCCGTGGAAGCTCAGCCAGGTTTCTGCAGGAATTTTTGAATTCTGCAGCCTCTTCGGGAGCTGGGATCTCTTGGCTGGAACCTTCTCCCAATCCATCACCCTCCAAGGCCACGTCAGCATTAATCAGTCGTTACTGCTCCGACGCGTGGCCAAGCGCTCCCAGGGTGGCCACGTGTCCCCTTCTTCAGGGGGGACACCTGGGGGGGACACGGGGGGCAGAGCAGCCCATTCCTCTTCATCACCACCAGCCCATCAGAGCAAAGCAGTTTGGCAACAACTTTAATAAATTGATTCAATTTGGCGAGGTAAAAAAGGAAGCAAAAGAGAGCGAGAGATTAAAATGTGAAGGAGGAAATTACCCGGAGTGCTCCCAGCAATTGTGCTGGATGGTAAATCTCTTCTTTATTACTCCTTTATTATTTCCAGAATCTGAAGTTTAAATAATTAAGCAGAATAAATGGTGGATGAATATTTTTTGTTCAAGTTTTATTTATTGGTTCTCTCTGGACAGATGTGCAGAGAGGCCCGGGCAGAGAGGGAGCCGGTTCCTCCCGTGGTGTAAATCAGGGCAGGATCATTAACACGGGTGTCACTTAGAGGAGATTTACCCCAGCTGAGCATCCAACCTCCTCATTTTGGGAGGAAAATGTGGAAGGCTACGTAGATTTCAATAATTCTCTCCTCTGTCTCCTGTGCGATTAATTTATTTTCCAATTTAAAAGCACATCAGGTTTGGGTTTGGGTTAGGTTTTTGGGGTTTTTTTTTGGTAATTTAAATACATTTGTTGACAGTGCTGCTCACTCTGAAGGTCTTTTCGGGAGCCTGGGACTGGAAAGGCTCCATGTGCCTGGGGGTCTGTGCTCAGAGCATCTGCCAGGCCGGGCTGGTGCCCTGGCAGGGGAGGAGGAGCTGGATCCCAGCGCTGGATCCCGGGAGCCTCCGGAGCCACAACATCCTGGGGGCTCTCACCTGGGCCAGCCCAGGGGCTGGGGGCAAAGCCTGGGCAAGGATTTTCCAGGCTTAATCCCTGATTTAGCCTGATGTGCCCCTTGCTCTTGAGAACACCCACTTGTCCAGGGTATTTATTCTTTTAAAAATCAAGGAGGAGCCCCGGCGGCCTGGAGCGCATCCCTCGGTGCATCCCAAGGCTCCAGGATGGTTTGGGGTGAACATCTTGGGGTGCCTTCGCTGCTCTAAATGGCAGCTTCAGCCCTGGGGGTCTCAACTTCCACAGATCCCCGGTTCTGGGATGTTTGGGGCAGGAGGAGGGGAAGGAGAAGGGGAAGGAGGCGGCGGCTGCTGCCGGAGGGGAACAGGAGCCTCAGAGAAGCCGTGAGCTGGTATTAACAGTGGGGCCAATTAAGGAGAGCAGGAATTAAGAAAGTCTGACACCTGTGAGTAAATTTGTGCTGCTCAGAGAGTGACAGGGACGGAACAGCTCTGTGAGGTGATAATCAGGGGCTTCCCTTTGTCATCCAGACTTGCCCGTGAGTTGAAACAATGCACTGGGGATGGTGCCCAGCGGGAGGCACTGCCGGGAGTCCCCGGCTCCGGGTGAGCTCCAGCATCAAAGCCTCAGCATCGCCTGAAGGAGTTCCTTGTGCCAGGAATGCCGGGCTGGGAGTGCGGCTCCAGCTTTGATGGCTTCATCCTCCACTGAGGAGCTCGGATGGGGCTGTGGGAGGTTCCTTGCTCACAGCAGGGGGCTGAAACGAGACGATGTTTAAGGTCCCTTCCAACCCAAACCATTCTGTGCTTCTGGGATTCTACGAAGTTGTTTTCTCCCAGCAGGATGGGGGAAGAGTCTCGGGTGCCAGGAGCTTGAGCTGGGTCCTCTCCCCACCTATTGCCACCCTGGAAAGGAAAAATCTGCCCGTGATTGGCAGCAATTGCAGCGGGGCAGGAAACCATCTCCCATCCCTCACCCTCCGTGTTTGCTCCACACTCCTGGGCCATTGGATTTTGGGGAGCTGAGAGGGGCTGGCCGTGGCCTTCCCAGCTCCACTTGCACTGCACAGTGCCACAGGGTTGGTGTGAGCAGCTGAGGGAAAATCAGGGAGCTGAAAAGGTTTCAGAGCAGTGCCTGGAATTTGGGAAGCATCCCCGGGTTCGTTAGGTACCCAATGAAGGAGGGTCCCTGCTGTCCTTGGAGCTGCGTGGGGCTCCTTATCCCTGCCTGGGAAGGCAGGAGGCTGGGCTGGGATCCTGGCTCTGCCAAAGGGCAGCAAATCAACCTCTCTCTGGGAAAATTCCTGCCCAGCTCCAAAACTGGGACAGTTGTCACCTGCTTTTTTTCGGGGGAGGTTGGTGTTTCTCAGCGTGGGCTGGAGCTTCCACGCTTGCAGTGGGGTGAGGTTTGGGCCTTCAAAACGCCACTCAATAAACAACAAGCGATGACAGACACTCATTGTTCTTCCCCCGTTGTGTCTAGGGGAGTAGCTGATGTTTCTAAGTGACCGAGGATTCGTTTGACCCTTTTAAACAGCAGGAGCCTTGTTTAATTCGTGGCTTTTATTTATAGGTTTGGGCTCCTCCTGTTCCTTTCCTGTGGGGCTGCTGCTCAGGGAGAGTGTCCAGCCAGAGCCGCTCTCCAGGGACAGCTCTGGGGACGCTGTGGCGGCAGGAATTCTCTGCCCTGAGCACAGACCTGGCTCTGGCAGGAGCTGAGCTGTGTGAAGTCGGGAGAACGTTAATCAGATTAACGAGGACGTGATTTAAAAGTCACGAGAGAACGATTGGGTGGTGCTGGGCAGAACCAGCGTGGGCAGAGTGGGGTGAATCGGCAGGGAAAGGCAGCCCTGGGACGTAATCCTAATCCTGTGTCCCGAGCACAGCACAGGGACACGATCCCATCCCTGCTTAAACCTCTGGAATTCAGAGGGCTCTGGGCAAAGCATCACAGGAGGGAGGAAATGGAGAAGCAGCAAAGGGAGGGAGCTGCAGCCTGGGGGGAGATAAAGGGTTTAGAGAGGATGGCTGTGAAGAGAGCGATTACAGGAAATTAAACACGGCCGGGCTGGAGGGGGAGGCTGGGGAGGGGAGCGCGGCCGCTGCCACCGCTGCTGAGCCGTGCAGGGCTGGGAGGGACGGCAGCAGGAGGTGACACAGCGCTGCAGCAGGAGGTGACACGCGTCCGAGGGCAGCGGGGACCGGCTCGGGGCTGGAACGGCAGCACAAGTGCCAGGGGGCTGGAGGAGGATGTTAATTCCTGCTGGCAAAGCAGCGCTGCACGCACCCCGGGAATCCAAAGGAGCTTTTCTGCCCCTGGTTTTCCAGCCAGCGGTGAAACCTCCAGCGTGGACCTGCTGCTTCCCCTGGACAGACCCCTGCGAGGCACAGAGCACCCGAGGCACCAACAGCTGCCGTGAGCTGGGCAGCGTCTCCGGCTGGAAAAAGCCACGGGAGATGATGGATGTGCCAATGACGGACGTGCCATTCCCAGCGCTTCGGAGCGCTCGCCCTGCCCTGGGATCTCTGGAGATGCTGGAGCACTGATCCTTGCCGTGCCAACACAGGGCAGGGTTGGAATTTGGGGGTGGATGGGGGTTCTCCCCCAAATCCCAGCAGTGCTGGCGAGGGCAGCCCCATTGTTTCGGTGAGGGAGAGGAGGAGCCGAGCTCCCGGCTGCTCTCCAGCTGCTCCTGGGAAGTTGCTGATCCCAAAACTTCCTTCCTAGAAGTTGCTGCCAGCCCGTGGGAGCTCTGGCAGCGGCGGGGTCACAGCAGGGCTGGTGTTTGTCACATGTGCCATGCCTCGGGAAGGATGAGGAACAGCCGGGAGGGCTGAGGAGTTCACCACAGCCTCTGGAATGCTGCTCCTGGAGGGGAGAGCCTGGGTCTCTTCTCCCACTGTTCCTTTCTCCCACCGCCCCTTCTTAAAAATTAGGGAAGAATTAAATCCCGCCCGTGGCTTTTGAAAGCCAACTGAAAATGTCCTTTATTGAATTAGCNTCTGGCAGCGGCGGGGTCACAGCAGGGCTGGTGTTTGTCACACGTGCCACTCCTCGAGCAGGATGAGGAACAGCCGGGAGGGCTGAGGAGTTCACCACAGCCTCTGGAATGCTGCTCCTGGAGGGGAGAGCCTGGGTCTCTTCTCCCACTGTTCCCTTCTCCCACCGCCCCCTTCTTAAAAATTAGGGAAGAATTAAATCCCGCCCGTGGCTTTTGAAAGCCAACTGAAAATGTCCTTTATTGAATTAGCACCCTATTGATCTCACAGGCATCCAGGAGGGGATTGATTGAGGGCTTAAACAGACGCGCAGCCGGGCCAGACGTTCAATTAATGTGCATAAACGGGCAGTGGAGAAGCAATTTCCAGAGCAAGTCAAGCACAAGATCAGGCCTGCTCTGCCTCCCATGCTGAAGTTGCTTCTGTATTTACTTCCATGTTATTTCATATATATATATTTTTTTTATTCCCCTGTCCCTCTCATGATAAGGTGTTGAGAGGCAGCTCTCGAAGCACGGCTCGTGAAGCTCACGGAGCCACGGCTCCCTCGGAGAGGGCACGGTTCCAGGAGGGCTGGGGGAAGCCACATCCCTCGAAGGACTCGCACCTGAGGGGCTTTTGAGTCGTGTGAATCCCAGGTTCTCCTTTAATTCCTGCAGGGAAGGCCCCGTGCAGCAGCAGAGCCATCGCCTGCTTTGAACACTCCTGTCTCTGACGGGCCTTGAAGTTCCTCTCACAAGTCCTGGGGGAGAATTTTGTGAAGAAAACCCTCGTTATGGATTGGTTCCTCCCACCCCTTCACCACAGGGTAATTCCAGCTGGGATGGACACACAAATATTGAGCTTCGCTCTGGCCTTGCCTCTGGATGCTCCTGGAAGCAGAGGGGAGCACTGGGAGGCAAATCCCTGCTCCGTGTGTGAGCAAAGCACAGGAAATTCCAGGGGTGGCTTTTTTCTCTGGACTTAGAGAGAATCCTGATAAACTCTGGCCTCCAGAGCTCTGGCAGCTCCAGGGCTCGGCTCCTTGAAGCCAGAGGTGGGTGGCACCACCCCGGGCACACAGAGGTGGCTTGAAGTGGCACAAGGAGAGCCTGGAGCCCCCAGGGTGTGGGGAAAATGCTCCTCCCTTTGCCCGTGGGGTCCCCAGGGTTTGGGGACACGGAGAGGGTCACTGTCCCCTCCCTGAGCAGCCCTGCTGGCCTCGGCCACCCCCTCGTGCCGCTGCTGCTCCGTGTGACAACGTGACGTGGTGGCATCTCCAGTGGGACGGGGCCGTGTCCTGGGCTGGCCTCGCCGCGGAGTCACGGCCCAGCAGGGGGAACGTGCCCCGAGCTGGAGCCGTAATTAGCAGGAGCTCCTCACAAACCCTGGGATCCAGGGCCTGTTCACTCCTCCTCCTCTCTTTTTTAATTTTTTTTTATTCCCCAAGATTGTTGTTTCCCGCTCAGGATTTCCCCACAGCTCCAGGAGCCAGCAGCAGGCAGCGGGTGGGATGGTTCCTGTTAAATCAAGACCTGCCCAGCGGTGAAAAGGCGTTTTTTTGTGTTTGTTTTTAAATTTTTAATGGCTCTGCTTCGGGGATCTTTCGGAGCCAGGATTTTATTTTAGCGCGTTACTTTGTCCCTGCTCGCACAGGCTGTAATTTAGTGATTCTGCATTAATAAGAGATTATTCCTCCTTCCTCTCTCACTTGTCCTTCCTTTGGTAATAATCAAATAAATGGAGCGTGTCGGGAAGGGGCTGAGAGCTCCAGAGCGTGCCTGGGGCCGTGGGACCCCCACCCTGGCTCGGCGCCTGCTCTGGCCGGACCTTAATTCCCTTTTCCTGCGTCTTCACAGTCCCTGGGTGGTTTTTTCCCCCAAAAACATTGTCCCTGCAGCATTCCCACCGCTCCAGGACAGAGATGGAGCCACTTGGCTTTGTGGTCTGCTCTGCACCGTGTTGATTTTGGGGTTTATCCAGCACATTCCAACTCCCGAGTGTGGGATGGGGGGCTGATTTGGGGGCTGCCCATCACCCTGGCAGCACCAGCAGAGTCACTGCTGGGGACAAACCTCTGTGCCGGGGTGTCCTCGGGCTGTCGAGACCATCCCGAGCTGGCGAACAACGGGATCACTTCCCTTTGGAAGAAGCCAGACTCACCGGAGCAGCATCACAGCCCCGCAGGTCTGGGGGGCTGGGGGAGAGGAGCGATTTCCGCGGAGAGCTGGGATTTTATTTGCATTTTAAATCACGCTCTGCGCTAAACTAATGGCCCCCCTATTTATAGCCGACTCCAGCCTAAAGTGACTGCTAATTACTACAATTAATACCGCGCCGAGGCTCTGCAGCCAGCTCCACTGCCACGCGCGTCGCCCACTCATTTTCAATTAAGGCACATCGACAGGGAGAATACGCGCTCATTAACGGCGCGGGCCCGGGGTTTAATTACATTTCGCCAAGGTCATTAATCTCCTGCAAGCACCTGGGTCTGCCCCTCGAGGGCCGGAGCGGGGGCACCGTGGAGGGACAGGAGGGTTGAGGTGTGGGGTTTTTCTGTTGGTCCCTGGGGCTGCGGGAGCTCATCCCTGGCTGGGCACCCTGAGATGGCACCGTCGGGTCTGTGGGTGCCCCCTGAGTGCCAACCCCGCCCTTCTGCACCCCTGGGTGCCCGCATTAGGGTCAGGCAGAGTGACCCGGGGTCTGTGGAGCTCCTGGGGAGGTTTTCCTGCCCTAATCAAGTTTCCATGG
>VZTH01008169.1:0-18462 GCA_013397815.1 Aleadryas rufinucha | reverse complement strand
AGGGCTGGGGAGCAGGGAATGAGGGCTGGGGATGGGGAAGGAGCTCCTGGAGAGGGAGGAAGAAAGGCTGGGGAGCAGGGAGTGAGGGAGGTGAGGGGAAAGAAGGACTAGGGGATGGGGAAGGAGCTGCTGGAGAGGGGGAAATGAGGGCTGGGGAGTGGGGAAGGAGAGGTGGGGAATAGGGAATGAGGGCTGGGGAGCGGGGAACGAGGGCTGAAGAAGGGGAAGAAGGACTGGGGAAGGGGCCAGGGGCAGCATGGTTGTCCCCCCGCTCCTGCCCACCCGCTGTGGGAGCTGCTGGGGGACACCAGGCTGCACCTCAGGGTGTGATCCAGCTCCCACCCATCCCACGGGTGTCCCAGAGCTCCCTGCCGTGGAGCCCCGGCTTGGCAGGGGTTGCTGTTTCAGGGCTGGGTTTGTTTTCCTTGGAGCTGCTTCTCCGAGCTCTGTCTGCTCCCTTCGCTCCCTGCTTTGGGCTCGGCTCTGACCCTCCGGGGTTCTGCATCTCCTCGGGTTTCCTGGAGCCAGAACTCTGCTCAGCCGTGCCCAGCTCGGTGTTCCTGCATTCCCTGCTCCCCGCAGCTCCGGGTTTAAACCCTGGCACCGAGCAGGGAAAACCTCCCGGTCCGTGTTTGCTTTACGGACAGCCCTGAGGAGCGGCCAGGGCCGGGGGGTGAGGGCTGGGAATGGGTGAGGAGCTCGTGCAGAGGGACAGGAGCAGCACACGCCGTGTGTGACACGCTGGGGACAGCGTCCTGCTGCTCCCCGGACGGGGATGGCTCTCCCCAGAGCTGCAGACACCGCGGTGACGGAGCAGGAATTCCATCCGGACAGCAGGCAGGGTCAGGGTGCTCCATCCGCCCCCGTCCCTCCCGCTCCTGTCCCTTCTCGCCGCTCCGCAGGAGCTCTGGATCAGATCCGCTCGGATTTATGGCACTTTCTGCAGGAAGCGATGCCTTTTGCCTGCTAAATTCCCACCATCTCTCTGCTCTCCCCAGGGCTCAGCGCCGTGGCTTGACTGACACGGAAGCGTTCCAGCACCACAGACCGAGAGAGACAAACGAGCAATTTGCTGGGAAATTATCCTTTGGGATTCCTCCTCTCTCCAGTCGGTTTAATTGGGTGAGCTCAGGGTGGCTTTAATTGCTGTGCTCAGCCTCGCCCCCTCCTCGCTTCTGTGGCTCCCATCTCGCTCCTTCCCCCTCCTTCCCGGGACCATTTATCTTCCTCCTCCTCCTCCTCCAGCATCTCCCCTCCTTGTTTTTTTTTCCCCCCAATATCTCTCGGAAATGGTGACAAGCTGAAATGCTCGAGTCCCTCACGGCTGACAGGTTCTTTAAGACTTCGGTGCTTCTCGGAGGGTGATGGACGGGCTGGGGGATCCTTTGGGTTCCCCGGGGATTTGGGATGGCTGTGGCAGGGAGCACAGAGCCGGCTGCGTTCCAGAGGGGCATCCCACGGGATGAGGGCTGGGTGTTCACCTCCTTGCCCTCGTGCTTTGTGGCCAGCACCTCCCAAACGCGTCCCAGGGCAGCTGTGACAGCCCAGGGTGGCACTGGGAGCTCCAGGCCGTGGCTGGAGCCTGGAGGATGCTCCTTTTCCCTGCTCCTGCTTCCCAAATTGCTCACTCATTTTAAAGGGGTTGAGGAGCACCTGGGGCTCGTGGGCATTGGGCACCTGTGGGGCACAAACTGCACCCTCCGAAAGTGTCCTGGCTTCTGCGTGGTGTCATCCCAGAGTCACCTTCAGGGCATTTTAGGGGCCACATTCCCACAAAGCTGGGAGCATTGGGAGTGTCCAGGGTGCTCCCAGAGAACCAAAGGACTCGCCTGGAGGGCTGGGGACAGCAGGGGGGATGGAGAGACACAATCAGAGTCCACCTCCACTCCTTCCCAAGAGGCCTGGAGCCTTCCTACCTGTCCCCACCACCCCTCTCCTCCCTCCCCACCGTTCCCAGGAGGTTCCCCCCTCTCCCAGCCCAGCCTGGCTGCTGCCCGTGGAGGCAAAGCTCATTTTTGGGGAGTTCACAGCGTGTTCCAGCGCAGTGCCTGGGTTTTATGCAGCGTGTGGAAACGAGGGGATAAGCAAGCCCAGCCCCTGGGCAGCAAACAGCAGATTTGTGGCTCTGTCGTGGTCCCCAAGGACCACCTTGGGGTGGTCCTTGGGGACCACGAGAGAGCCACAAATCTGGTTCATCACCTCGCAGCTCAGGCATCCGAGCAGCGCACGGTGATGAACGAGGGATAATTCCGAACGGCAGCTGAAGTCCAAATTCTGGCGGTAATAAACATATAAACTAGTTAAAAACAAATTGATTAGCCAAGGATATCCTCTTAGCGCTCTTTAAACTCTAACATCTGCTCGTGATAAATAATGCAGCCGTGGATATTAATGAGGGGAGGCTGGGCTGGGTGGGGAGGCTGCTCGGAGCTCCGTGGGGACACGAGGTGTCCATGGGCTTCCCTGGGGTTCCAGGTGTGTCCCTGTGCATCCCTGGGGACTCCCTGGGGTTCCAGGTGTGTCCCTGTGCTTCCCTGGGGATTTCCTGGGGTTCCAGGTGTGTCCATGGGCTTCCCTGGGGTTTCAGATGTGTCCATGGGCTTCCCTGGGGGGTTCCCTGGTGACTTCAGGTGTGTCCCTGTGCTTCCCTGGGGACTCCCTGGTGTTCCAGGTGTGTCCATGTGCTTCCCTGGGGACTCCCTGGGGTTCCAGGTGTGTCCATGGGCTTCCCTGGGGGCTTCCCTGGGGGCTTCAGATGTGTCCATGGGCTTCCCTGGGGTTCCAGGTGTGTCCCTGTGCTTCCCTGGGGGCTTCCTGGGGACATCAGGTGTGTCCATGTGCTTCCCTGGGGACTCCCTGGGGTTCCAGGTGTGTCCCTGTGCTTCCCCGGGGTTTCAGGAGTGTCCCTGTGCTTCCCTGGGATCTTGTGGAAGCCGCACACGTGTCCAGGTGTGTCCCAGCTGGCAGAGGCACGAGCGCAGGGGTGGAGGAGCTGAGAGCCAGGTGCCCGCAGGGTGACACTCGTGTCCTCAGCGTGTCCCTGCTCCTGCCCTGTGGCACACCCGGATCCTCGGGAGCAGCCACGCACAGCCGCGTGGTGCTGGATCCCTGTGGATTTGGACACCCCGTTTTGGAGCCCGTTGCCTTTGGAATGTGCCCCCTGCGGGCACGGTCGGTGCGGGATGGGCACACGCGCGTTTTGTCCCATATCCCTGTGGGATCCAGGGAGGAATTGGGGATCCAGCCTCCCCCCGGGCTGGCCGGCCCCTCCCCTGCCCTGTCCCCAGCAGCAGCAGGGGCTGTCACAGCCCGATAATTGCTGGGTTTCTCCGTTTTTAATCAGCACCAGCAGCTGCTGTGCCCAATGCACCAGGGGCCGCTCCTGGCACACGCCCGGCAGCCCAGGGCCGGCTCCGCGCTCGGCTGGAGGAGCCAGCTGGACCCAGACCAGGGCTGGGAGTCAGAAACACTCGGCGGGGAGCAGGGGGCAGCGGCAGCTCCAGACAGGGCTGGGGAGGAGGGCTGGAGCCAAGGCTCCCAGCCAGGCTGCTGGCAGTGCCGACGGCATCTCTGGGAATGCCGATCCTTCCCGGTGGATGCAGCAGGAGAGGAGCCCCGCTCCCAGTTTAACCAGTTCCACGCTGCTCCTGCAGGCAGAGGCAGAGAGGGAAGGGGCAGAGGCCAGTGCTGGCACATCAGCTCGGGGAAGGAGCCCCGTGACAGGTCCCTGGAGCAGCAGCCGTGCCAGCCTCTGTGTTTGATGGGATAAGAGAGAGAGAGGAGGACAGGAGAAACGATGGAAGGGTTTTAATCCTGCCCATGAACCTCTGGAAAGGACCCAGACCCGGGAGATGGTCAGAGGGACGGTGTGGGCAGGAGGGAGAGCGACTTTTCGAGTGGTTGTCACCTCCTGTCCGGTCTCAGTTCCCAGCTGCCGCCTCCACCCTCCGGTCCCCGCTGCTCCACCCTCCGCCAAAATATCTCCCTGAGCTCCCGAAGCCACGACGAGGTGCTGGGCTCATTAATCACCCCCTCCCATCGGTGTCTGCCCAGGAATTAAACTCATTTATCACTGCTGCCCTGTTTCCAGCCGCCCCTGCCCGGCCCGCTCTCCTCGCAGGGCTCGCGGATGCCCCGGGGCCGGTGTGTCCCCTTGTCCCCGGGCACCACGGGCCTTGCTCTGCCCCCAGCTGCTTGGAAACGCCCTGGGGCATGCACGGAGCTGTTTTCTGTCCCCGTCTCAGTTTGGGACCCCAGACCTGGCTGTGCTCAGAGGCGGCCCCGGACGTTGATGCACCAGGGCTGAACAAGGCTGGGGTGACACTTTCACCCCGCCAAAGCCACCACCACTCTTCCATCCTCTTTTTCAAGCCTCTTCCATCCTCCTCTTCCCAGGTTTTGGGTGTCCATTTGTCCTGAGCCCATCCCCGTGTCCCTTCCCCGCCCCGGCCACCTCCGCCCCGGCGCTGGCGGAGCAGAACGTCCATTCCCAGCCCCCGCTGCCTCCACACGCTGCCTGAATCCTGCCCTGCTCTGCTCCAGCTTCCAGCACGGCCCCGGGAATGCTCCTGGGAACGCTCCGGCAGCCGGCGGAGCTGCTCGTTAATGAGCCTCGCGTCCCTGCCGAGCATCCCGGCAATAACACACGGCCCTGCCTTTTAACTACCTGCGAGTAATCACTCAGGCTCCAATAAAACGGGACGGAACAAGCCCCTGGCCGTGTTGTTAGCAATCATTTTCCCGGCTGTTAACCTGCTCCCCTGCTCTCATTTTTTCCCGGAGAAGCCCCAGATGCGGTGGGGAGGGACCGGCAGCCAAGCGCGGCATCCAGCGGCTCCCGCTCCTCCCTGCCCACCCCCGCGCTGTGTTTGGGGGCACAGGAGGTTTGTTTATCCACCTGGGTCTGTGCGGGAGGCCCATCCCGCACCCAGGCGCTGAGCACGGGCTGCAGATCGCTGCGAAAACGCTGGAAAACGGGAACGACCGCGGTTAGGGTTTTCTGTCAGCCCTAAAAATCCCGTCGGGGCCTGGGGAACGCGGTCCCAGCCCTGAAACACCGCCCAGCGCGGGGAAACGCGGTGCTGTCTGAGCCGTCAGCCGTGCTGGCTCTTCCCAGGAGACGCCTGTTTTCCTGTAAATCCCGACACGCCGAAAGCCTCTCCCTGACGGGAGCCGAGCGCCTGAGCCCCGCGCAAAGCCCCGAGGCTCTCCGGCTTAGCGTGGCGAATGCGATGTTCTTAGTCAGCCTCATCGCGGCAAATCTCCATATTCCGCAGGGATAAACACTCACCTCTCCTCCCCGGCTCCTGCTCCAGGGCTGGATTCCCCCCGCGGGAGCTGCGGGAGGGGTGGGAGGCCAGGGAAGGAGTCCCGGCCTCTGTTCCCCCCTCTCTCACGGGGGGTTTCCTCACCCAGCGAGGTTTGTAAACAGATTTTTCCTTAAAGGGAGGAGGTTTTGCAAAGAAAGGAGCCGTGGAAACGGCCCCGAGCAGCTTCCAGCCGGGCTGGTCCTGCTGGGAATGGAGGATCCCACACCACGGACATGGGAATGCTGAGCAGGGCAGTGGGATCTGCCTGGGCTCCCGCAGGGATAAAAACCATGGGCGTGGTGTGAAGAGCGGGTGGGATCTCCTCGGAGGGTCATCCCCAGGGTTTGGGGTGTCTGGAGCTGCCTCAGGCAGGGCTGAATCCTTCGGTGTCAATTCACCCCCACTGGGCTGCTCCCTTTGGAATTTCAGGTGTAAACGGAGCTGAAATCCCCTCCCCGGCCCACACCTGAGCTGTGCTGGTGGAGAAACCAGCCAGGACCCCAAACCCATCCCCAGACATCAGGGCAGGGCCAGGCTAAGCTCAGAGCTGTCCCCATCTCAGAACACGTGGAGTGGGGCTGTCCCCATCTCAGGAACACCTGGAGCAGGGCTGTCCCCAGCTGTGATGGGGCAGGGGGTGTTCAGGGCTGCCTCAGCCACCCAGAGAGGTCTGAGGGAGCTGCTGGGCTGGTTCAGCACTGCCAGGACCTGGCAGTGACCTCCCGGCTGCTGCCAGGGCCGTGGGTCAGAGCTGTGGCCATGGCTACACCTGCAGCAGCTCAGAGGTGTCACTGTCCACTCCTGGTGATCCCACAGCTCCCCAGCCCCGGCCCTGTGGGTGGACAAGGGGAAAAAGAGATGCTGGTGGAAGGAGAGAGACTGGGGAGCTGCTGGGAGGAGGAGAGAGACAGGCAGGGATTGTTCCTAAAGCACTGGGGGGGATGAGGATGTAGATCACCCGAATTGGCGGGGGACAGGCCATAAAGCAAAAATAAAAAGGTATTATAATTTATGATGCACAGTAAAAATATCCTGGGAACTGGGTTATGAAGAAGAATTCATTCTCTCGCCAACTCTGCGTATCTTTAAAGATGATAAACAACGTTATGATTCTTCCTTGTATCCGAGAGCTGGAAAATTCACTCCGCCTTGGAGCTCTTGTCACATCCCCTCGGTGCTGTTCCTGCTCCCCAAAACACGAGGAGGGCAGAGCCCTGGCCTGGCAGGGGCTCATGATGGGGACAGGGAGGGTCCCCAATCCTCCTGAGGGGCTGGGGCAGAGGCGGGACCTGTCCCCTCTGGGTGCACTGAGCTGTGTGCGGCCTCAGCACCGAGCTGTGTGTGCGACAGGGCTGCAGCCAGGACCTCTGCCAGCACTTTTGGGGTGGTTTTTGTCCTCCCCACCCCCAGGCACAGCCCCTCCTGCCCGCTGTGAGCGGCTGCTGCTGTCCCTTCGCCCTGCATGTCCCCAGATGTCACAGCAGAGCCGGTGCGAGGAGCCCCCGGGTCACATCTCACAGAGGGCGGTGTTTGGGGGGAGGGAGAGCAATTCCCTCTATCACGTAGATCCCTGGGATGTTCAGCCCCGGATCCTGAGCCTGCACAGGGCTGAGGATGAGGATGAGGAGCAGCACCGGGGTTGGAGATGCTGGGGCTGCCCCGGCTGTCAGGAGGGTTTGGCTCTGCCCAGCGGCACAGACACGGTTGGACGTGGGTTAGCTGTTCACAAGGTGGATTTAAAGAGTTGGGAGAGGAGGATGAAGCCCAAACTTTCTTCCAGGCAGCTTTGGCATCTCTCCCTCCCCTCGGCGCAGAGCCGGCCCCGCTGGGTTCCTGCTTTGATAAGAGCCCTTGATGCCTTCGCGCCTCCAGGCACCGAATAAAAGGTTTAATTACCCACTGCCAGGCACCGCAGCGCTGCTGACAGCCGGGAGGGGCCTCCTGCCCACACCTGGGGAGGAAAAACCTCCTCCAGCAGGAGCCATTCCCGTTCCATGTGCAGAGCACCCACTGGATGCTGCTCCGGGGTGGGTGGGCAGAGCCCCGCTCGTCCCTCTGCTCCTCCAGACCCACGGGCCAGTGGGTGAGTTCAGATCCCTGAATGCCCCCTCCTGAGTGTTCTGGCCCTTCCTAAAGGACGTGGCTGTGGCACAGAGGCTCCTGCCAGCTCCTGGCATGGCTCTGCAGGGATCCCAGTGTGGGTGGCTCCTTATGGGGGATTGCAATCCCCCATCCTGTCCCCGTGGGGACTCCACCAGCACCGATGTCCTCGGCACAGCGACAGCCACGGGAGCTCTGCAGCAGCTCTGTCTGTGTGGCACTCGCAGCCAAGCCTCTGGCTCTTGGTGGCACTCCCGGGAGAGGGATTTTGGCAGGAGGAGTGGGATGAGACGGAGCCTGAACCCCGCGGCTGCATCACCCCGAACTCTCCCGGCCCCAGGAATTCCAGGTCACCCCTGCCCGGCCGTGTGGATGCTCAGGGCCCTCCTGTCTTCCACCAAAACCCCCGTCAGGGAGGAAGAGAGAACGAGTCTCATTCTGTGGCTCCAGCTGAGCCGCAAAGGTCAGCGCTGCCCCCTCGGGCTGGCCGGAGGCCGGGCTGTGTCACACCTGGAAATTTCCAGCCTTTCCAAGCCCTGCAGCAGGCTGGGAACAGCTTCCCGAGGCTCCAGCTCCAGCTGTGAGGGGGTCTCTGTCCCATGGGGCCGGGTGAGGGCTTCACTTCTGCCCCCAAATCCTGGTGGGGACCAAGCTCTGCTGCCTCCAGGCCCTTGGGCTCTCCCGGCTCCCCTCCTCTGCTCCTGCAAAACCTATTAAGCGTGGAAGCAGCTCCAGCATTCCCCAGCAGAGCCATTACCCGGGGCCTGCGAACAGGTGTTCCTTTACGAGGGCTCGGGAAGCCTTTGGGAACAACACGGGCGGGGCTGCTCGGCTGCAGCCGCTCACAGGTTGATTTGCACAGCGGGATGGCAAAGTGCCACATCCCATAAAACCCCCCGATCCCACAGGAGCAGCCTGCTCCGGGCCCAGCTGCAGCGGGACCGCGTGCCCAGCCCGCTCCGCCGGCCCTGCCTGTCATTTCTTAATCGAGTTTTGGAATATTTTATTACCCCTGGCTCTCAGCTGCTCCTTCCTCCCTCCTCCCCTCTCGCTCCGAGTGGGTTTTGCGCTGCTTTCGCCCGGGGCTGCTCCACCTTCTGCTCTGCCTCTCCCCAGCTCGGCAGGGCTGGAGGGCAGGGGAAGGGGCTGGGTGGGACCCTCCAGGCCAGGGGATGCTCTGCCCTCAGGCACTGAAACCCACGAGGGTCCCGGTGCTGTCCCTGCTCCTCCTGCAGCCCAAACCCTGCTCCAACAGGCACCTCCATCCCCCTGAGGGGTCCCTGTGCCAGCCCGAGCATGGGGTGAGTTCAGCATTTCCGGGGTGAGTTCAGCACCTCTGGAGTGAGCTCAGCACCTCTGGGGAGAGTTCAGCATCCCCAGAGTGAGTTCAGCATATTTGGGGTGAGTTGAGAATATTTGGGGTTAGTTCAGCACCTTTGGGGTGAGTTCAGCATCCCTGGGATGGGTTCAGCACCTTTGGGGTGAATTCAGCATCCCCGGGATGAGTTCAGCACGTTTGGGGTTAGTTCAGCACATTTGGGGTGAGTTCAGCATCCCCAGAGTGAGTTCAGCACGTTTGGGGTGAATTCAGCACGTCTGGGGTGAATTCAGCACCCCCACAGTGAGTTCAGCACCATTGGGGTGAGTTCAGCACCCCCAGAGTGAGTCCATCCCCCCAGGGGGAGCAGCCCGGGCCATCTGCCAGCAGAATCGGTGCTCCCTAAGCTGTGTCAGAGAATCTGCTCCTTTCCCCGCAGTTCTCCTCCTGATGAAGTCTCCATTCCCGAGCGGGTGATGGATGTGACAGCCGGAATGTCCCCCACCGCCTTCCCTGCCTCCAGCTCTTCCCGCGCCTTTGTCCATCTGCCACAACGAGGGCGCTGCGGCCGCTTCTCTGCCGGGAAAAACGGAGAATTCAGGGGAGTTCTGTGCCTTTTTACAAACCGGAATTCTCACTGAGGACACGGAGGGGGAGGGAGGACAGGAGGATGTTTGGCAGCGAGCTCACACCCCCTTCCCACCCCCTCCCAACAGCTTCTCAGTTACAGAGGTTTGAGGATTTGATTTCATTTTGCTGCCACCAATAAAACACACGTGGAGGGGGGATGGAGGGAGGGGTTTGGGAGCTGAGGCTGAGGAACAGCCCCGTCCATAACTAACCAGGGAGTGAGCAATAAACAGGGGTGGGGGATATTTGCCGAGATAAATGGCCCTCAGAAAATCTGCTCCTCGCAAACTTCGTGGGGATAAAAATGATTTAGGGCGACGCTGTCAAGATAAAAATCATATCTATTCAAGAACAACTCCTTACAAGTGTTATTAATAGCGCTGGGGATGGTTAGGCTGGGAAGGACTTTAAAATATTGTGTTTGCTTTGGGCTGCCGGCGCTGCCGGGTGAAATTCCTGCAGGGTGAAATTCCTGCTGGACAGCGCAGTGGGAATAACCGAGAGACAGCGGGGCCAGGCGAGCCCGGCTCTCCCCGAATCTGCCTCTCAGCATCCTCGCGGATGAGGGTTTGGGGTGCAGGGGATTTCCCTGCCCTGTGCTCCAGCCACGTCCCGCGTCCCAAAATGCCTCCACGGGGATGTTTGGGCTGGATAGGAGCAGCGGGGACTTGGCTGTGATGGTCCCGATGCTGATGCTGCCGGATCCTCTCCGCGCTGCGCCCCAAACCCAGCTCCAGGCTGGGGGGAGACATCTCCAAAGCCTCGAGGCTCTGGTGCCTCCCCGCATCCCTGGGGAAGCCGCGCTGTGGCAGAGGGATGAAAGGCTGCTCCGGCAGCAGAGCCCTCCTCTCCGGGTGTTTAATTAACCCCCGCGAGCCGCTTCTGTCCTCGGCTTCCCCGCGCCGACATCAAGGCTCTGCTCCCCGGGGCTCCGGCTCGGGGCTCCCCGCACGCCGCGTCCTCCCTGCGGGGCAGGGAATTTGGGGGCGGAGAAGGGAACTGGGGAGCTGATCAGAGAATTGGGGAGCAGGGCAGGGAATTTGGGGGCCGAGAAGGGAATTGGGGAGCGGGGCAGGGACTTGAGGGGCAGGGAACTGGGAAGTGGGGCAGGAAATTTGGGGGCGGAGAAGGGAACTGGGGAGCAGAACAGGGACTTGGGGGAGGAACTGCCCCAGCCCCACTTGGAGACGTTGTGCTCGGCCCCGGGGCCAGCTCAGGGACGGACGGACGGACAGACAGACGGACACACCACCGGAGCAGTGGGAGCTCCCTGCTGCCCCTCCAAACTGGCAGATTTTGGTGGAAACTCGGGAATAGGGAACACCAGGCAGTCCCCAGCCCCTCCTCTTCCCCCCAGGTTGGCGGGGAAGGGGTTGGTCAACTCCCCAGCCCTGTTTGCAGGTCGGGGCGTGGACACAAAGCTTTTACTGGGAATGGGAGAGAGCAGGGGCCAGAGGGGTGAGGGATGCGATGAGGCTGAGCTTTGCCTGCTCCTGACGCTCCCCCGTCTGACCCCTCCACTGCTGAACCCTCCACAGAGCCTCCCTTCCCAGCCATCCCGAACCCCTCCGTCCCTGACCCCGTTATCCCTCTCAGTGCCCCCAGGGGACCGATGGTTCCTCTCCTCTTCCCTTCCAATCTCCTCCGGCCCCTCACTTTGCAGCCCCCCATCATTCCCGCTGCTCTCCCGGGGCTCATTCCCGGCACTTGACACCTCTCAGCTGGATGAAGATTCATTTTCTCTGCCGGGATGCCTGGAAAAGGAGGAGGGGGAGGTCACTGCTGTGCTTGGAGCCGGCTGGTTTGGAAACCGCGAGAGCAGAACTGAGGGTTTAACGGCACCTTAAATATACGGCTGATTGTTGGGTCCAATTCTGATTTGAAAGCAAATACGGGCTTGGGAATTAAGGAGGAAGATGAGTTTCACTGTAAGGTAAATAAAAATTAACTGGTGGTGCTGTAAACACACCCAAGTACAAATGCAGGCATGTGGGGTTTGAAATACCCTCAATTAGAGAAACGAGAGTTTGGGGGTATTTTTAATAAAAGCTTCACGGCAAAATTTCAAGGACTTACAAACAATAAAAACACCCCCAGCTCCACCATCCAGCTCGGGATGTTTATGGCTGTTTAGTGCTCTGAGCATAAAATAAAAGCACCACCACAAATTAGCCGGTTGTTTGTGCCACCTCTCGTCCCTGATCTCTGCAGGCGGCTCCAGACCCTGAGTGAGAGTGAGGAGGGGACCAGGGCACCCCGGGGTGTCCCTGGAGATGTGCCAGCCTTGCTGCCCAAGCTGGGAAATGGGGGGGGAAGGAAGTAATTAGAGGAATTAATTAGGCAGGGTGGCAGTCCCGGGGTGTGGGAGCAATTAAGCGTCACCCTGATGATGCCCTCACGGGGTCTGTTTATTCCCGAGGGTGTTGGGGCAGGGCTGGGGCGTTGGGACTGCTGGAGCACAAATGTGGGAGATGATAAAACTGGGTTAAAGCAGCTTTTGAGCAGCTGAACCTGCGCTTTGTGTGGGCAGCACTGCCGGAAACCTGCTCCGGTTTGGGAACCGAGCTGAGGTCGATGAATCCCAGCTCTGGCTCTCTGGCCAGGGGGGGCTCGTCCTGCAGCTCCCTTCAGCCAGAAAAACCCTGAAATGAGGCAGGAGGAGAGAGAAAAGAGAGAAGAGGGAAGGAAGAGCTCCTGCTGCAGGGCACGGTCTGTGGTTGTTACCAAACTTCTCGCGAACGGGGAACAACAAAGAAGTGAAACGCGGAGATAATTAAGGACATCATCGTACACACACAACTGCTTAATTAAGCTTTTCCTCTCTAAACCTGACAGAATCTGCTTACAAGGTGCGAGCACGAGGGGAGGCTGCCCATATGCTGGGCCATCTGCACCGCAGGCGGAGGCAGCAGCCCCAGCGCTGCAGCCCGGAGAGGGAGGAGAGGGAGAACGAGGAAAAGGAGGAAAAAGAGGAAAAGGAGGAAAAGGAGGAGGCGGCTGCCCTCAAAAAAAAAA
The DNA here is from genome assembly GCA_013397815.1 of Aleadryas rufinucha. Taxonomy (NCBI): domain Eukaryota; kingdom Metazoa; phylum Chordata; class Aves; order Passeriformes; genus Aleadryas; species Aleadryas rufinucha. The sequence goes on along the minus strand of VZTH01008169.1, from coordinate 6,090 downwards.
TAGAGCATCACAGTCCTGCTCTGGCCATGTGCCAGTGGCTGCCCCTCGGTCCCTTCCCGTGCCCACCACGTGGATTCATCCAGCCCCCGCTGCCCGATGCTGGGAGCTGCCCCTGCATTGGACCCCCCGGGTTCAGGAGCCCCAGGACTCCCCAGAACTCAGGGCAGGGGCAGAATGAGACCCCTCCCTCACTTCCCTGCAGGTTCTTGGGATGGGAATTAGGGGAAACCCCCCTTTTTTTGTTCCTTTAAACAGGCAGGACTCGGTAAAGCTTGGGATTGTTGTCCCAGCTCGGCCCCAAGGGTCTCTCTCCTCTGTGACGCTTGGGTACAGATCCAAATAAACCCTCGGAGTCCCAACAGGCTCTAATAAAGCCCTAAATCCACGTGCCAGCCCCTCCTCACCACAGCCCTCAGCGAGGGCACAGGGAGGGGTTCAATCCCTGGGCACAAGGCTTCTGCTCCCCGGTGGGTCCAGGGTCTGTCCTGGCTGCAGTCCCAGCTCCTTTTCCCGTGCATTTCAGGGCACGTCCTTTGATCCTCTTCCCTGCCTCCTTTTTGAGGCTGGGCAGCCGGGATCCATCCCAGCCCCAGCTCCTCTCCCTGCTTCACCCCCCCAGCATCCCTCACTGTGGGGTGTGGGGGACTGGGACAACGAGTGAAGAGGAACAAACGAGAGGAAAAAGGATGGGGACAGCTGGCCCGAGCTCCTCCTTCCAGAGATCCCAATTAAAGCCCCAAAGCTGTTGGGAATGGGACGTGGAGATTATAAACCTGTTACTTGTATCGATTCATCCCCACAGCCCTCCGGACTTCCAGGGAATGATGAGGGGTGACATTGCCAGCGCTGGAGCCGGGCATTGGTATCATCCCATGGGAATTGTGTGTCCCGTTGCTATCATCCCATGGGAATGGTGTGTCCTGTGCTGGAGCAAATTCCAGCGTCTGGAGGCTGTCCTGGCTCGGCTCCAGCAGGTTTGTGGCACCAGCAGGACACGTGGCCATGGGATGGGACACCTGGGAACCCCAGCTGTCCCCAGACCCACTCGAGACCGGTGTCCAAGGGGCTGCAGGAGCTGTCCTGGCTCCAGCACCAGCCTTGCTCCATCCCACATTCCCACTGGGATGCTCAGCTCGTCCCTCCTGCTTGGCACTGCCTGGGCAGCCCCCCCTGAGCAGCAGCGCTGTTCCTTTGTTTTATTGCATTTATTCCTCACCACGGTGGCAGCAGGCAGGACAAGAGTCCCTGGAGTCGGGAGGGGAATTACGGCCGAGCCCGGGGCCGGCATCCCCGGCTCTGGATGTCGCCCACGTGCTGCCCCTGTTGGGGGATATTTGGGGATATTTGCTGTGCTGGAAGTGGCTCCCTGGGGACAGCCCCTCTCCTGTGCTGATGGGAAGGGGCTGAGCCGCAGCCGCTGTTTCTCCTCACTCGGAGGATGCCGTCCCTGGAGCTGCTCCGGTGCTTCCAGATAAAACCCCGTCGGTTTTCCAGCTCGGGGATGTCCATTCCTGTCACCATCCCTCGTGTCAGGCCACAGCTCAGCCCCTCTGGAGGAGCCACCAGCACGTGCCTTGTCCCCGTGTTTGGGGTGTCATCGCCCACCCCGTCCTGGGTGAGAATCCGGCTCTGGGATCACCGGGGTGGCGGCCCCATGGAAAACAGGGATTGCAGGCCAGGCTTTGCAAGGCAGAGCCGGTGGGACCAGGGCAGGGATTCAATGAGGCACCCAATGAGGCGAGGAGGAACGAGAGGCGAGGAGGAACGAGAGGCGAGGAGGAACGAGCCAGGAGAAACGGGAAAGGCAAGGCCTGATCCCGGGGAATGTGAACCTTTAGCAGCAGGGGTGACCCAAGCCTGGCAGCCCCTCTTGCCTCCAAAAACCAAGGAAAAGATGGTGATAACCCTCCAGGAAGGGAGAAAGGAAGAGAAGCAGCCAGGGAAAGGTGCCCAGCTGGGCGAAACAGGGGTGGAAGGGGCTGAGACGGGATGAGGGAGGGATGAGGAGCAGGGAGGGGACACCCGGGGCTGGGGGAGGTGTGTGGGGACTGTGGGGCTGCCGAGCAGAGCCCCCGGTGCTGGGTTTGGCCGCGGGGCGTTCCCAGAGCCGTGCCCGGAGCTGCCATCCCCCATCCCGGCCGGATTCGCTCCGTTTATGGCTGTGAATTATTGAGGGCAGAGGGGCTGGCCCGGCACCGGCGGCTGCGGGGAGTTTTTACACCTCCATCAAAGCTCCGGGTCCCGCTCCCCCGCCTGGGCTTGTCCCCGGCTGTGTCACCGCGTGCTGGGACCGCCCCTGGGGGCTGCACCAGGGCCTTTGTGCCCCCGAAATGGGGCAGAGCTCAACACCCGGCTCAGCTCCGCCTCTGCCAAGGGATGCGGGGTGGGAGGGTCCGGAGGGGTGATGCCAGCCCGAGGTGGGCGTGGATGAGCTGGGAAGCTGCAGAGGGTGACTCGGCGGTGGGGGGTTGCTGCTGGGAGGGGGGAAGGGGTAAAAATTCGGAATTGTTTGTGTAAGGGAAGGGGAGGTTTTGGGGTTTTTGGGGTGAGGGGTGCCCCAGGATGTCAGGATGGGGCTGCCCAGAGCTCCGGGGAAGTTGTTTCTCTTGAGGCGGTTGCCAAAAATCCCTCGTTGTCCTGGGAAATGCGGATTGTCCCGTCCTGTGCCAGTCCCATCCTGGAGATGCATCCCTGGGGACGCAATGGAGGAATCTCCTGGGGGACAAGGAGTCCCAGGGAGGGGAAAGTTTTCTTCGGGCTCCTCTTTAATTAATGGCAGTGGTGTGGGGAGGAGGAATGAAGGGCTGGGCGGGGATTGCGGCCGGGCGCGGTTACAGGCGCTCGCAGGATGTTTAATTATCCTGGGAAGATCGAGAGCAATGAATACTTCATAAAGCCAGCAGTGAATTATTAATTATCTATTTATCAGGGGCACCTGAGATGAATCCCTGGGGCTGAGTGGAGACTGAGCAGGGAAGGGACCTGCTCATCATCCCTGAGGGGGCACGGATCCCGAGGGGCCCCTCTGGCAGGGATTTTGGGGGAAAAGTGTTCCCTAAAGCATTGCTTAATTTATTAATCACGTGCTGAGCCTCATCAGACGCCTGGAAAATACCGGGAAGGGCTGAGGTCGGGTTTGGAATTGTGAGGGAGGGGCGATGAGCAGGACAGGCTGTGGCAGAATTCCCCGAAAGGACCAGCACAGAAAACCACACTGAACCCCCAAACCTGAGCTCAGTGGGGCAGCGTGGCTGCTGTGGGGCTGTGCAGGGATGCTGGCAGGGAGGAGAGGCAGGACAGAGCCAAGCACCGGGCACAGAGGGGTTCGAGCTACCCCTGACACATCGCAAGGAGGGAGAAATCCAGCTCGGTCCTGAGCTCCGGACTGTGCTGCGGGAGAGAAAGGCGAGGAGAAGGAGCTGTGGGTAAAGCCGGCTCTGTAAATCCCTGCTCGGGGGGTGGCGGCGGAGCAGCGACCGGGGCCGGGGCTGTCGCATCCCGGCTGCCGCAAGGAGCAGGCTCTGCTGCCATCTACCTCCGCCGCCAGCCCCGGGGCTGCGGGCACGGGGGGCTCGGGGCTGCCCCGCTGCTCTGGGAGCCCAAAACATCCCGAGCCGAGGCTGAAATGTGCTGGGAGCTCGCAGCAGGAGCGCTTGGGTTTTCCTCTCCAACCTCTGCTGCGGCCAGCGCTGGTTTTGCTCTGTGGTTTCCCTCCGGTTCCTGGCTGGGAATTGCCCTGATCCCTGGGGAGGAGGAGGAGGAAAGAGGTGGAAACGTCCCCTTGGCACCGCATTTCACCAAGGCTCTGCTGCCAAAACCTTGTGTCCCTCCAGCTCGGTCCCCGAGGGCACCAGGCAGCGCCTGTTCGGGGCATCAGCATCCCCCGACAGCAGACATGGCTCTGCTGGAGCCCTGCAAGGCCAGGCCACCCCTCTGCTGGCACCTTCCTCCCTCCCCTCCCTGCTCCCCAGCTCATCCTTTCCTCCGGAGGGGCAGGGCAGGACTGCACATCTGCATGGCACAGCTGGCAGGGCACATCTGGATGGGATATTCCCCCAAAACCCCTGGCTAATCCCGCTCCTCGCTGTGCTGATCCCGCTGCAGCAGCACTGGGACGTCCTTCTTCCCTCCCTGGGATGTCCCAGCTCCTTCCCTCCCTGGGTGTCCCAGCTCCTTCCCTCCCTGGGATGTCCTTCTTCATCCCTTCCTGGGATGTCCAGCTCCTTCTCATTCTGGGATGTCCAGCTCCTTCTCTTCCTTGGATGTCCAGCTCCTTCCCTCCCTGGGATGTCCTGCTCCTTCTCATTCTGGGATGTCTGAGCTCCTTCCCATCCTGGGATGTCCCAGTCCTTCCCTCCCTGGGATGTCCAGCTCCTTCCCTCCCTGGGATGTCCTTCTCCTTCCCTCCCTGGGATGTCCTTCTCCTTCCCTCCCTGGGATGTCCAGCTCCTTCCCTTCCCTGCTCCAGGCCATCCCCTCCCGCTTTTTGTGCCCAATTTGTAGTTTTGTGCCACTCCCTCCCCCTGCTCCCACTGATGTTCTCTAGACCTTAAAGGATATTTAACCGTCTGGTAAATTATTTATCCCTCGGAGGTTCGGTGCGCTCGGGGCAGCTCGGGGGCCCCTCCTGGAGAATTAACGAGAGCCATAAATCAAAGAGACGTCGGGGAAATTTCCCATTCCCGGGCTGGGCCCCCAAATGCCACTCGCAGGGTGGGAGCCGGGCGCTGCCACTTGCTGCTGCCACTTGTTTAGGAGCTTGTTAAATTTAGAAGTTAAATAGACTCCAGGAAGCGGATGAGACACAGCAATTGCTGGCTGAGGGGGAAATTGGGTGGCTGCCACCTCCTAATGCTCCTTTGGAAGGTGTTTTTTCCCCCGGCTTTGCAGAGCACCGCCATCAATCCAGCCCTGGGGGAGGAGGAGCCGCGGCTGCAGCTCCGTGCCCGGGGGATGGGGACAGCGGCGCTGCCCGCTTGGCAGGGCGGGCTCGGGCTGTGCTGGGGGTGGCAGAGGGGACAGCGGTGCCGCCGGGGGCTCCTGGCAGCGCTGGGGGTGTCAAAGGCCGGTGGCTTTTACCTGTGGTCCCTCCGATGGGGTGGGGTGGGGATGGAGCGAGGTCTCCGCATCCCGCCGGGATGCTCGGGCTGTCCCTGAGCTGCTCAGGGCTCTGCTGGCCGAGGGACAGTGACACGTCCTGTCCTGGGTGTCCCGAGAGCCCCAGGGAGGGATTTGGATCAGCAGGAGGCCCAGGGAGGAGAAATCCAGCACGGGGCTTTGCCCACAGCACGGATCACCGCTGTCACAGCTTTCCCTCCACCACCAAATTCTTCTGCTCCCCCTGCGCTCTCTGGGTGAGATTTTGGCAGGGTTTGTCCTCATTCCCACCCTCGGGGAAACCCCAGGCTCACCCTGAGGGGCACAGAGGTGTCTGGGACAGCTCCTGGGAATGGTGGGACCCCTCCTCCCCCCAGAACCAGGACAAGGTGTCCAAGGAGGGCCCAGACAAACTCCAGCTCCCCTTCAGTAAGGAATGAGTTAATTAATCCCCCCGTGGGATGATGTGAAGCTGCAGCCAGACCCCCAAGGCGAGAGGTTCACCCTTCCCTTGCTGCTGCCAGCCTGCCTGAGCCCTGGTTCCCCACAGAAATGTGAGTTTTGGTTTATCACGTCTGCCTGGCGGGCAGCAGGAGCTGCACAGTGAGCCAGGGGAAAGCACAAGGTAATAGAGGTATTTATTAAAGCAGGGAGGAAATTTATATGCTATTCCTGCTTTTTCAGCTCTCAGTCATCGCCGAGGGGAGAGGAGGAGTGGGCAGCCTGTGCAGGAAATCGCCAGGAGTCTGTTTTCTGCCCATTTGTCAGTCTGATGAACAAGAAAAATATGGGCAGGCTGGGTGAAGGAGAAATGGAGAGTCTGGAGGAGGCTGGAGTGCGCTTCTGCACGGCCAGGAGCAGCCCCAGGTGCACGGGGGAGCCTCCCTGGATCCCTCTGGAGCTGGGGGGGTGATCCCACAAAAGGGTTGGGGTCCCTGAGGCTCCCGTGGTGTTGGCAGCGAGCTGAGAGGGGGATGGATGGGGATGGATGGG
>VZTH01008168.1:437063-532141 GCA_013397815.1 Aleadryas rufinucha | reverse complement strand
AAAACTTTTTTTTTTAATTAAAACATTTCAGTGTTTTCAAAACAAAAAATTGCTTGATTTTTTCTTTCATTTTGTAATGAGAATTGTTATTACTTTTTCATTTTTATGTAAAAATACCATATAGTGTTCACAGGTTCAAATATTTTCAAAACAAAATAGTTTTGGTTTCTATTATACAGAAAATACAACCCTACTTTTTACTTAAAAGGCAAAGTCATTTGTTTGCATATTTGCAGTCGCAACTGCTACGATAAAAAGGTCAGTCCTTGGAATAGTGTTTTATGTATTCAGTAAGTACAGGCTATTTAGCAGAGTTAAATATTTTGGCTTTTAGGCAGAATGTAAAAGGTTCTGGAGACAGTAAGGAATTTCAGAGGAAGTAGTTTAGGATGGGAACACATTTCCTTTTAACTACTGCGTTGTTTTGAAACCTTATACTATTTATCACTACCACAAATATGTAGATATCTATTTTCTAGATTGCTAACATAGAAAAATTAGCTTGTAGAAAAGTTAACAGTACCAACTTCCATTTCTTAATTAAGTTACAAAACCAAAAGATGGCTGTAAGGATGAAAACAAGAAGCTCTGCTTAGAACCCTCAGTTTCACTACAAGGTTAAATGGAAAATGGATAATTTAAGAAAAAGATCTTACTGAAATATTTTCATTTTGTAATAAGAACCTATACAGGTTACAAATGTCTATCACATTGCCTTCAGGCATGTTTGGTCAAAACTTAAGAAAAAAAATAACCTTTCAGGAATTCAGGGTCATTTTTTCATTCTTCATTTCAGAAAACACAGTAGTTAAACTGATACATTAAATTGATACAGAGTATGTTCAACAGAGACGTTAACGTGTCTAAAAGTGTGCTCAGTCTCTCAAACAGGACATGCAACGTGAGTTATACACTGGAAGCACTGTATCTGGAAAACCACTGGGCATTTTCATTGCCATATTAAAACACAGAGAACTCCTATGGCAATGATGTACCACTAATTTTCAATTTAATGAAAAATGGGGAATTCAGTAAAAAGCAAAAAAACCACCAACATATTCATTCTGAGTTCCCAGCCAAAGAGCTAAAACTGTCTCTATCAGGACATCAATTAAATCACACAGGATGAGAAGGTTTATGAATTGGGGAAAAAAGTACAGCATATCTGTTCAAGATTTACGTAAATAAAAATTTAAAAATTCTGCTATCTGTACTCCCCTACAAAGGGGTTTAATGCTACAGCCCCCAAAATGGGCTGCACTCCATGTGGGGTGCCCCATTCCAGTGTTGCTCTTCAGTGGCTACAGTCCAAGCTCAGTGAGGGGACAGGAAGAGATTTGGACACTGTTTTTTGGGACTAGAAGGAGGAGGTTGAACAAGAAATATTAGAAATTAAGATATCTGGTGTTCAAACTCAGACAAAATATAGCCGCTTTCAATAGGAGTCTCTTTCAAGCTGCTTGGTTGCCCTAGGAATGCTTCCTTTCTGTCATGAGAAAGGAAATTAATGGTTTTTGTTGGCCATGGGAGACTCCATGTACTCCAAGACGCTGGGAAATCTGAGCTAGTGAGGAAATGTCAGAATTTGGAAGTATCTGAAAGTTAAAAATGAATACATATAAAAACACCGCAGGACAAATTGTGCATACGATGGAGCAGATATGTAACAAGCAGATGACAACTCTGACTGCTCTTTGTTTTGGTAAAAATAAAATTAAAGCTAAGATAATGTAAATCCTTTCCCCTAAAAAGCTGCAGAACCGCAGGCTGTCAGCAGCACTGCAACTTAAACACCGCCAAAAAATACGCATGGCTGTGTCAGAAAGTGACCGTGAAACAGGCATCTCATCTCTCACCTATTGCTCCCTCCAAACAATAAAAAGGGACCACAAAAAGAAGACAACATGTTATGGCTGGATAGAAGTCTGGACCCACTGCACTACCACAGAGTTAGATCTCTAGCTCATAATAGGGCTTGGTGCCACATTCCGTGGCTCTTTTAAACTTTTGCAAAGTTAACAGAGATTCACACTGCACTGGAGACAAAAATCTGTCTTTGTTATATTTGTGGGTGCATTAAAGGTATTTAAGTGTGTGTGCCTGTGCATTCACAGATGCTAAAAATGGGATTTAGAAGTCCTCATCTGAAAATTTTGGAGATGGCTTTTGGTTTCTATTTGGACTGTTCATTGTCAGACAAAAACGCCTGTGAATGTATTGAAGTGCTCACAGACATGTATTAACCAGTGCTCACAGACTGATCTCACAGCTATGGAGAAGTAGTATCCATGTGACCAGTGAATTTGTGTAACAAGACCCATTCCTACTTGTTTAACACCTCATGGTGCTATTCCTTTGAAGTCTAATGCACACGGGAATTGTACTTGAGAAGAAAATGGAAAAGTCCTCTGCCCAAGTATCACCCCATTAATTCTGGCTCTGCAAATGATGGGCATATCAGACTTTGAAGTGAGGTGGTTAAAGAGGCTTAAAAAGACTGCAAAGAATATTTTTGAAGGAGTTTCCCATGTACTAGTTTAATTTACCCTCTGAGTCTTTAATTTCTTCTTCCACACTTGTGATGCAAAGAGTATACTGCTTTAGAAGCAGAAGCTAACAGAAATAATTCCACTTTAATTTTCAAGATCTCCCAAAGTAGTAGCTCTCTGATAGAAATGGGATCTATGGAATGGTATAGCTCAGAGACCACAAGACTGTATATCTGGGAATACCTGGGTAATCATGCTATTTGAGTACATGTTCATTAGACACACCATGTTACTGGATACTTCTGGGACCAGTGGGACAGACAAGAGGACAGGAAACAGTTTTCATTCAAGCTCTCAAGGATATTGTAATCAGTACTATTTTTAGGTGTGATGGGACCTATATTTAATTTTGTTCATGTATTTTCTCTCAGCTTGGGAAAGAATTGTGACATGCACACTAGCACATTTGTACTGTCTCTCAGCACAAATGTAATTTTCAGCTGAATGAGTTTATTAAAACAACAATCTTTCTTTATTTTAGCTTCTAATCTGATTTTCCCAGTCACTATTCACTTTAGCTTTTTCTCTTTTCTCAGTTATGTGTTTTCACCCATCTTTTTCATCAGTCATGCCCCTCCATAGGGTTGTACAGTGCTTTCTTTCTTTCATACTGTTTTGCTTTGTTTCCTTTAGGTTTCCATACAGCTTAGTATTCAGACCCTGAGGTTTGACCTGAACAGCTATCTCCCTCTGGATGACCAGCTCCACCATGAGCTCACTCTGGCAGAGCACTAAAGGCTTCTTTAGAGCTTTGGCCAAGTCCCACAAGCACACTGTCAGCCGATATGAAATCCACTCTTACCCTTTCCCCCAACAGCTGTCTTCATGACCTCCAAGTTGCGCTTTTGGATGCAGAGGTGGACCTGTATTTTTCCAAGGCGACTAGTTTAAAACCAGCCAAGCTAATTTATCCTTGTCTGTCATGAGACTTAATCTCATTCTCCAGGGTTTATATCATATTCTTACAGGCTAAAGTGCAGAAGATTTTTGTTTGAGCCCAAAGGTGAGCTTACAGTCTTCTGTACGAGTCTCCTCTCCAGGATATGGTAATAGGGAATAGAAAACTTAACTCATGAAATTTCATTCTCAAACCCTGACATCTCTATTGTTCTTTCTTTTGGACATCTCCAGCTCTGGCAGCTTTTTGCTTTGTCTGTACTGCTCCTATCTAACATGAGCAATCTTACAATAACTTCCTATACAGGTGAAATATCTTCTGTCTTTTATATCCCATATTCTTCTATTTTTAACAATACCACCAAAAGCCATCCACAGGTCTGCTTAGAGCATTTCTGTTTGGTTCCCTACTTTTTACACTCTTAAGGCTGAGCAGAGCCAGTTCAAACCTGACCAGATTTAGAAACGGACACATGAACAAGTCAACCCGGACATTTTCAGCAACACTGACATTTGAGGTGACTTGTGGCTTCTCTAATCTGGAGTAGATGATTAAAATCAGTGACTGTTTTCACCTCTTAACAGTAAAGGTCACTGAAGAAGTTAGATTTTGGTGCCTGCATTGAGGGTGATAAAGTTGGAAGGAGCAAATATAATGGCACGAGGCAGGCAAGCAGGAGTTAGATTTCCATTTAATTAAAAATAAACACGGAAGAGGCTACACCTCAGTGTCAGATGGCAGAATAGATCCAAAGTCAGCTCTTTGTACCGATACTGACCATTGCCACTACACCACAAACACGAAACTTCCTGACATCTTTCTCCTACATGTGAAATGTTACACTGTCTAATGTAAAAGCAGAATTGCAAGAACATACTGCAAGAAAAGATGTTATTTCAGTGCAACAAGAAAGATTTAACACAAAGAACTGGTAAAATCATGTGGAGTGCAGCAGAAAAAAACCCATATAAACCCCACAAAGAATTAAATTAATAGATTGCCCCTTGAACTCACTCTTTTTTTCATTTTGAGAGGACATTAGTTTTTCCATCTGGCATTGAGACATTACCCAATTACATTACTGTATTCTACAAATAAAGATATGATCTGGAAAAAGCATGACATTAATGATCATTTTTTACAGTAATAAGCATATTATCCTCCTCACCTTTCTATACACTCCTTCACAATAGCAAAATTTCCATCTCCTATAGTCCTTCCAACTTTATATCGTTCTGCTATCGATGCTGGAACCTGGAAACCTTCCTCCAACACTTCTGAAAGAATCATTAGTACATTTTTATTGTTAGTGAAGGAAACACAGATGTTGCACATAACATGCATTTTAAGTCCACGGTTTAGGAGCCTGGAAACCATTCAGTCAGTATCTCACTTACTGTACAGTGAAACCATGCTGTTGACATTGTATATACTCAACAGGTTTCACGCAGATACAATAATGAAAAATAAGACTTCTGGGGGCTCAAACATACCACCGTTTGAGTGTGATATAGTTTACCATTGCCACTGCAATATGCCCCCAAGACAAAACCAAAATTGTATTTTTTTAATTATGAAAAGGCCACTGTGATCTGCACAAGCGCAGACCAGCCTCCAAAAAGGGCTGGAACTCCTTGACACAGCATGATTAAATATATGTACCAAAGAGGTCCAACACTCAAGCACTTATTTTATTACATCCTGTAAACTGAGACATCCATAAAACTCCTCATGTGCTAAGTGCTAGTTCTCCCCATCCCCCAATATTAAATATTTAGTTTTTAAACAAATGTTCTCAATAGTACTACCTCGCATGCAACCTGGCTACCAGATGTTTAGGTAAAATTGCATTACACAGTGTCTAAGCATACGAAAAGCTTGTAGTTTAATGTGTTTTAGTGCTCATTCCTGTACCATTATTTTTAAATGTATTTGAAATAGTGTTACAAATACCTAACATGCCTCTAAAAGCTGTAAACTGCAGCTGATACAAACTGCTATAGAAATATAGTAAAGTAAAAAAAAAAGCCTCTCAGAAATGTGATTTGTGTTTACACTCTTCAAGACAGTGCATTTAACGGTGTATTTCTCTGTCCTTTGTTCCAGCTGAGTTTTAAATGTGAATGTTAGGACACAAGGAGGCTGGGGTTTGTCTGAATTCACAGACAGCATGAAGAGTTACTCTCCAACAGGAGCACAGATACACACACACGTACATAGATGTGCATGTGAGCCTGTAGTGTTTGAGCAGACTCTGTCCCTTAGCCAACTTGCTCAAAGCCTTAGCATGGAGTAAGACTTTCTAGAGACCCAGGACTGCAGTGTGTTCTTTAGAACCATGACAGATGAGGCAAAAATACTGAAATGAGCCAGTCAGCACTGTGTTGCTTGCAGAAATAATACCTCAAGTATTCTGCAACAAAAATACCTCTGAAGAGTGAAGTCCAGATCAGATCTGATCCAGAGTGAACCTAACTGGTTTGCTAAGGCTGAGGAGCTTCCTCACGGAAGATCATCCAGCCTGCAATGCTCCCACCTTCTCCGGCAGGAAGAATGACTCATTTCCTACACAGCTGCTGTTATCACTACACTGACTGCTTTGAATTGTCAGCCTCCAAATGTTACCTTCTGCAGGGCCATCATTTTCATCCATAGAGCTGCAAACTTTGGTGGATGCTAATGAGGTAGAGGAGCCACTGTGTTGGGAGCTCTGGAAATGGAGACACAAATGAAAACAGATGATTTTTAAGAAGCACGAGTACCCACAGCGCATTCCTGCTGGACATATGTCCCAGAGAGGCTTCAGTGTTCCGTATATAAAGTATCAATTTACTTTGGTGGAGGGATATGTGGATGCTTGGGAAGAGTCCAAATTTTTCCACTGAAATTACACTGTTGGTAATCTCATGTTACTGGAGAGATCCTTGATCCATCAAGTGTAGCAATATGCATGCAAGAATAATTTGATGTATGCTCCATCAGTTTCTCCCTATTCCACGCACATTTTGGCAGGGAAAACTGAGGAGCTGTACGCCCTCTGCAGGCAGGAGACCGTGTTCTCAGAGACCCTATTAACCCAGCAGGCGCTAGAGGAACGTAACTCTGCAGTTGGCTGTGTTATGGGCAGAATTCCTCACTTTTACAAACCTGTCTCTGTTGAAATCCTCCCCAGTTTTTTTCTAGAAGGGAGAAATCATTATGGTAATGTATGGACAAAAGAAAATGTCAGGGTGAATAATGGCTGCTGTTTCATAAAGGGATTTGGTTGGGGGTAGCTCACTTAAGGCACTGACTGTACTTGTACTCTGTTTCAAGTACTTGTCCTGAAATTGTCTGAGCTTGTCTGTACAGCTAATGGGGGGGAGGATGGTGTCTCTATGGTCCCTAGAAGAAAACTCGTAGCCACCCACCTTAGATGCCAGAAGTATAGGATGCAGGGTCTCACCTGGGAAGCCTTCCAAAGCATCTATCAATGCCTATCAGTTACCTATGGACTTTAGGCATGCACTTTAAGAAAACTGCTTCATCATGCATCTGGATGGATGAAACTACACAGACATTTGAGATGGACTGGGTTTCACCAGCAACTTTTATCCTGTGGTGCGTAATGATTACACAAACACGTCTTCAGGATTCTCCTATCTTCAGAGGAAACTAGAAGAAGCTACAAATGTAATGGTGGCTCTTCAAACTTAAAGCCAAACTGAGCGTTTCCTCAGGTCCTCCTATTACAACTTAAGTGAAAAATACTCAGAGGATTTTCAAAACTAAAACTTTCTTGGGTTCACATCATTCACATGCTGAAAGTATTGCTGTATTTCATTATCTTGTTCAGTCTATATATTACATAGATTGCAGGCTGTACTTCGTGTAACTCACACTATCACTTCCTTATTAGTGTTTGCAAGGTTTTTAGATGCCCACAACCATGGTGCCAACCCACTTTACAAATTAAATACAGATACTTCAGGATTATCTCTCTCGTGACACTGCAGAACACAGCTGGTGACTGGAGCAAGAGTAACTGAAGTTGCAGCAGTTTGGATATTTGCTGAGCACCGAGCCAGGGAAAAGGCAGTCAGCAGACTAAAAAGCTGGCCAGTATGCTGAGTTCATTAGAACAGAATAACTTTTAATTTCTCCCACAACAGACTAAGGTCAGATGACTTAGAAAAGTCTGAACTTGGCCTATTTTTCACTAAATAATCCTGAGAGTTTGCACATCTCATCTACCATGAGATTCTCTGCCGTTGTTTCCTTTAATCAACCCCAGCTCCCTCTTTTCATCCAGGCAAGTATTTCTTCTGAGGTTTGACCAGAACTGAAGTATGCATTAATCAGTTTTTGGACTGTCTTTGTTGCCTATTGACAACAGAAGTCAGCACTGAGTGATTTTATGCAGTTTGTTGAGATATTGCTGCCCTTGTTTCATGGTCAGGACGTGTTTATATATGTGCTATTCCTGTGCTAAACTCTGCGTGACATCTCAGTAAAAACTTACCTCTGGTTCATTTTTGAACAAATGAGCAGATGTGGATCAAGGTAACGGGGAAATGCTAGGAGTTCTCATGCCTGGAGAAGTCAGTCTCAAAGCCTATTTTTATGCACATGTAATGAGAGAATTGTTTCCTTTACAGTCCTGATTGTAAAATAAGCAGAAAAACATGTTCTCTCTACTCATTCTGCGTGTTTGTTTGTTTTCCTAGAAGGGGCATCCAATTTCATACTTATTTTCCCACTCCACAGTAACTTCTGAAAGGAATTACAATTTAAATATGTTTAATATTTGTTACTTCTACGATCAGGAATGAATCATTACAACATTTACGGGGCACAAACACAAAAAAGCTAGTGCTAGATTTTCAACAGATTATTAAACAGCTACTTTTTTTCATTTTTTGTACTTTAAATAATGAGATTACACTTTTAAGTAGATGTTAGGTCAAGGCTGCTGACTGCACAGCACTGTAGCTTTCTTTAGAACCCTGATGGTTTCTTTGCAGTCTTGCAGTCATTGCTCTCATCTGTGAGAATGGGAGATGTGAAAATCGAGACCTAACTCAGCGGCCACATCTTCTCAGAATGGGTGCCTAGAGACACTCAAATTTCTATTTGAGGACTTAATTTTTCAAGGACCTTAAAACAAGGCTTAGCTGAGAAATGCAATTGCTTAGTCCTTCCAAAATTAGACATCTTTAAAGGCCCATTTCAACAAATCACTTTAGCAAGTGCTTCAATTTAAATACAAACAATCTTAATGGTCTACACATGACTGAAATTAAATTGACTTCTAAATATGTCTTAAGCAAACTCCTTAAATATGTATCTAACCTAGGTTTAGTTTAACAGACTAAAAAAAAAAAAGTGGCCTACAGAAGACTTAAAGGAAAAAAATTATCTCACACTGATGTTTTAAGTGGCTCTATTTCTTTTCTTATTGACACCATATAAAGATGGGAAGGTCAAGATGATAGCTGTTAACTGAAGAAGAACTGAAATGATGCATTAGTAGCATGTACCATACCACTGGTCTGCAAACAAAGCATACAGCCCCTTTGGTGATATCTGCATTGGCAAGGAGGCAGAGGCAGAACTAGCCAGTGACAAGGAAGCAGTAGCTAGGAATATGTGCTAAAAATACACACTGATTTTTAAACTTTAAATAATTATTGAAAAATATATAAAAACATACTTTTCATTACCTTTGCTGAACCCCTCCTATTAAAACAACAGATTGAAAATAAATCAGGAACTGGACATTTGCATACATTCACCGAGTCTGCTGGCGGCCCTCCTTTCACAATTAAAGAGACGTTACTGGATAAACATGACATAAATATTTTCGTCTTTATTTAGTCCTCTTCAACAACACACAGGCATTTATTTATTTATCTTTACTTCAGCTAGAAGGACATTTCATTTATTTAGACTTTAATTAGCTCGCTGTTCTCACAAGCTGAAAGCCCTGCGGGTCCAGCAATCCTTGTGGGTCTCAGTGTTCCTTCCAGTTGGCTTGCCAATCGTGAGGCAGTCTGTCGTGCACGCTGTTGCTCTCACAGATGTGGACCCCATCAGGGATCTTGCAGATGGGGAGGGGGGAAAAACAAACCCTAAGCAAGAGTATAATCTCTTCAACACACAGACTTTAATGCAATTAGCTGTTTTAATTTTAAGAGATGCTGAGGTGCTTGGAATGTCATCACTTTTACACAGATTTAAAAGGGTCCAGTCGCACAGGTTGCCAGCACATGGCCAGTTTTATGGCACACCTTCATAAAAGCGATAGCATAAAAAAATCAGGTCTTTGGTGTAAGGATTTCAGATCCTATTCAGGTTTATATAACAGATGGCCACCACACCACACACTTCACTGATGTGAATGGAAATACTAGTGCTATAGAGTTTCAGCCATGTCTCACTGGGAGATTTATCTAGCAACTGTTTGGTAAATAGTTTGTATCTCAGTGGAAACTGTGCTAAATCCATGAAAAAGAAAAAGCAGCAAAATAAAAATTACTGTAATGTCTCTGTCCTGATACTTACCTTTGTCCTAAATTAATCTTAAAATCCCACTAAACAGCAGGAATTATTCTTGTGGCCTATAGTGTCAGCAGTTATGAAAAGAGACTTAAACAAGTATGACTAGGAAGTTTGTTAGTGCAATTCAGATTCCTGAATCTTAAGCCCCAAACACTCTGTTCAATTTTCTAAACCTCTCAAAACCTTTATTAGCGCATGTGGAGTCTACAAAGTCTCTCAACAATAGATTCCTTTGTATTTTTCTAGCATGAAGGAAGCATCTGGATGAAATGTGAGTAATAGAAAAGCACACAGGTGTAACACTAAGTTTGGATCTCAGGCAGAGTTCTACTCTTTTAGCAACGGGCTTAATGAAATGAGGAATAAAATCAGTAAACAAAGTTTAAGTTCAGGAAGGAGGCTCAGGAGAAGGGAATTATTAATGTCTTTAAATTATGCCTCCTAAGATTGTCCCTATTCCAAAGAACTCTACAGAATTTAAAAAAAAAAGATAAGCATGTCAGTAATAAGTGTAAGATGAAGTTCAACTCAGTAAGGAAAAATAGCATTAAAACCAAAACTAAGCAGTTACGCCACCATGCTCACCTCTTTTGGAGCCCATACTAGTGTTCAGTCTGGTTATAAAAAAACCTCTGCAAGGTAGCTGTCATGACTTCCTGACAGACTCAGTTCCTTTGCCTAAAGATGATCATGAACAATGGTAAAATAAAGACATCCAGTGCAGGCATTAGCTCTGAAAGACTTTGAAGGGATCAAAAAATTCCTGTAATATGTAACAGTGTTAAGTGAGAAATAAGTGAGTCAATGAACAGCAAAATGATACATCACCAGAGAACAAAAGCAGAGGACAGCTGGTTTAAAACAGTAAAGTAATACACTTTGATGTAACTTTTAAGAAGATAAACTGATTTTTTTTTATTATTATTTAACTTAGAGAGAAGCAAAGGGTTACACTGGAATTTCCTCTGCCAACTATTTCCAGTGAAAAATGTTTTTGATTTTCTTTTGTTTAACCTTACATTTTTTTGCCCAGCCAGCTGAGACAAGGGGAAAAGCTTTCACGTAAACAGTACAGAGTTGGCAAAAAAAATTACTTAATCAAGAAACATGAAATCCACAATCTTCATGCTGAAAGAATGGAACCTAATGGAGTTCAGTGTATAGAAAGAGAAATGATGCAATTGTTTTCTTTTCCAGTTTGAATACTGCACTAAACAGGCACATCAAATACAAATTTATTTATAAACTGTTTCATCTGGAAAGGAACAGTAAAAAATGTATGCAAACCTGCTTACAAGTTTATTCACAATTCTACATCCTGCTCTGTTTTGTTAGACACTTGACTTAAGAGAGGCCCTACAGAGGCAAGTGATTTTTTTGTTGTTGTTTTTCATTTATGCAATTCAGGATTTACACAGCTTGGAGAAGGGATAAGTTCAAACGACACAAGCAATTATCTGGCGTATTATCAGGTCTTGTGTTGGTTTTGTTCTTTGAAGGATAGAGGGACAAATGGGAGAGTTTGCAAGGAAATGGAGCTGACAGACTGAAGTTAAATTTGCAAGCTTGAAGCACTTTGTTTTATTAAGATCCCCTTACTAAGCTGCAGCGTTGGATGCTTATACACTCATTTGATTTGTGTAACAAGACAATTTGGAAAGACCAACATAGTTTCCTACATGGTATTTAACAATAAATTTAAATCTAACCTCCACTAGTTCCTCACTAGTTCCTAATAGCTGCTTCCAAAGTTGAGCCATAATTCAAACTCTAGGCTCACTCAGCCCCTGGCATCATTCAGAAAAGACTGATGATATTAAAAAAAAAAAAGTATCAGGTTCCTGGTATCGGAAGTTATTACTGTCATTTCTGTATCCTCATTGTGGTCAACATAAAAAGTTACATGTGCAGTGATGCAAGGTGAAGGTTTCCTTTCACCTCTTCTGAAGTTATACACAGGTAAAATTTTCCACTCAACTACAGAATAAAAATGGAAAAGCCACCAACCAATAGGAGGTTCTTATTTCTTCCACCTAATTAAGGGCACAGCAAAACAACCACTTTACTTTAAACTATTTAGCTGCATTTTAAAAGCTCTCCTGGTATTTGTAACTGTTTCTTGGTATAGACAGAAACCTCAATTATTTTGTTTCCACTCTTCCCAATTTCTATCATATTGTTTCCTTTCTATGTGTATACACCTTTTTTAGGCAGACCTATTTACCAGCAACCAAGAGCATTTCAAAACTAGAATTTTTATCAGGCCCACAGTTCCCTCCAGAAAAGTATATGAATATCAGCTGAAGCATCAGGCTGGCAGATGACATGTCAGAATTTGTAACATCTCTCTTCCCCCACCCCTGCCAAACAAGAAATAAAACTAGGCTATAGATTTATGTTTTTAAAGAGTAGAAAGATGTATCAGAGAATTAGGTGCTTGTTTTAAAACACACCAGGTATGTTTCATTATTATTAGCTTTTCACAAGCATATTTTCCTAATACTTGCCTTAGTAGAAGTGCTGCTGGGGCTGAGCTGTTGGTAGGAAGCTGGTACCTTGCTTTGGATGTTCTACTAATTCCCCACTTCATACTTGAGATCTATCCCATCATGTGCACACAAAGTTATCCATAAGCAATTCAAGGCAGTTATATTTACTGTCTTCACAACACCCACTACAAACCAAATTCCTCCCTGAAGAATTTTTTGTCTCTACACACTAAAGCCCAGAATTTATTACTAAAAAAAGACACTGAATGCATCTACTGTTTAAAGGAATCCATTTGGATGCATGAATCCCATATGCTTACACTAAGATTAGATGGATAATGTTGATCCAAAAGGAACAAGCAATATCAAATGCAAGTATTTGTTAAAGCCTGTTAATCATGTTTCCAAAATAAATTCTCTGAACAGTGTGTATTTTTAATATATATTTATTACATCACTTACAATAATCTACATTAATGTTAAATCTAGCAAATTAACAAATTGCAACCAGGATGACATGGTCAAATATGAAACACAAGTACAATACAGTATGATGAACCAATGGCACAAAAATGAAGGTGATTTTCTTCAGCTGATTATAAGAAATAAAACATTCATCGGTGTTTATTTTGCAAGTTTTACATTTTTTGTTGATAAATCAACAGCTTTCTTTTTGGTTTCCTGCATCACATTAATACAAAAATGGTATAATTTTAAAAGCAAATACCCAAGCACTTTTCATTAAAAAAAATAATTGTATGCATAACTTTGTAAAATCTTAAACTTATGTTGTAAATGTGCCAATATTTACAATATCATAGTGCAACTAAGAAAATGAAGAGGCCTTAGCACAAACATTGTTAGCTCCTCTTTCACTA
The DNA here is from genome assembly GCA_013397815.1 of Aleadryas rufinucha. Lineage (NCBI taxonomy): Eukaryota > Metazoa > Chordata > Aves > Passeriformes > Aleadryas > Aleadryas rufinucha. The sequence continues at coordinate 518,787 of VZTH01008168.1, read as the reverse complement.
GAGTCCAAATTCCAAAACACTGTATTGCAGGGCAAACCACAACCTAATTACCCCATATAACATCAGACAACAAGTACACGCTAAATATAGTACAGCTTTCTTCATACTTCACTGCTGAGGGTTAATTGAAGCGAACTCGGATACAATCACCATGCGCAATCACAGACACAGAACCGCCTACGAGCACGTGCGCGTGTGCACCGCGCGCGTGTGTGTGTGTGTGTGTTCAGCCCTGCGCTCGCGTGTGCGGACACAGCACAGGTGTCACCTACAGACCCACCGCCTGCCGCGGGGACTCGGCGCGCTCAGCCAGCCTGGGAGCAGCCGCCAGCCGGAGAGAGGCAAACTGAGCCAGCCAAAGCTGTCATGGCAGCGAGCACAGCTCAGAGTAGCCCCTGCTCTGCTCAGCAGACCCGGCTTTCTGGATGGAAGGGCTTTCCTGGGGGAAGCACACCCGTTTCCAAAAAGGGTGACAGCCACTTGCTTTGCTCTGCACGTAAAGGTATTGCTGGCTGTGCTTCTTAAAGTTACTTTTCATCACTCATAGTTACAAGCTCTTGCCACTAGCAGATAGAACTGAAAGTGAAGATTAAATAAAAACCAATCTTGTATTTGGTTGCACACCATTAACTGGATACAAGAAAGAGCACAGACAACATTAATCTATGCATTCATCAAGTGACGAGGTAATTTAGCACCATAAAGATTTTCTGTCTGTTCATTTCTCTACATTTTTGACAGAAACAGTAAACTTGAATTGATCAGAGGTTCTTTTCTATATTACTGTGAATTCATCTTACATTCAGAGTGCAGTTTTTGTAATGTATGCACCATAAAAAGTTCACACTGTAGTGTGAATTATGAAACTGCAGAAGAAAACACTATTACTTATCTCAATTTTTACTCCACACAATCTCAATCCAGTTGTTCTTCTAGTCTGTTGAACATTATATATCCTTTCTTATAAAATACCTTTATAGTCACAATATTAATACCCCAGAATTTTCATCTTTCAGCCAAATATGCCCTGTGAAAATGATTTGTGAAGAGAAAAATAACTAAATATAACGTGCTGTTGTTGAATTATTTTACAAATTGGAAAGCAATTTTCACGTTGCATAATGAATGTTAAAGATTTTACTGATTTCAACAAAAGAACTTCTAATTTTGCATGACTTAATGCACTGCCGAACAGTAGAGTTCAAGAGGAGGCATAAGACTGAACGTGTCAAAACAATACCATTTCAAATTCTCAAATTTCAAATTTCAATTTAGGATTAATGTTTTGTCTGTGTGTAGGTATTTGTGCGTAAGGTTCTATCCTTCCCACCTTGGTGTCAATAGTGGGTTTGCCACTAACTTCTGGTCAGTTTGAACTTAGCCCTTGTTGGTAGATATGATCTCATAAAATTGTACAGAATTCCTTGGGGTAGCTGCTCAGCAAGTACTGGTTGGTGCAGCTCCACCGACTTTAACAGAGCTGTAGTGAATCCCACCAGAGGAGCATCCTCCTGTTAAAACATTTTCCCCACTTATTTGTTTAAAGTCACAAATGTGACGTAACAGCGCATGGGTTCCGAAGCCATTAATCAATGTACGTGTGTGCGTGCGTGTAAATATAAACATACACGTTCTGTGCTTCACATGTGAACTGCTTGTTGCACAAAAGAAGAAAAGAGATTTAAAAAAACAAAACAAAACAAAGTTGCAGAAAGCATTAGGGAAATAATCACAAGTATTCATAAAGCTCAAAGGGAAGCAAAGCTTTCACAATCTATACAAGACTCTTCAGCTACATCATAATCACCTTAGAGTAGGCACAAATAATGCAGCATACAGAGAACTATCAGAGGTTCAAACACTATAAAGTTGCTTAAGCTATTCCATTATTTAATGCAGTTGATGAAATCTAGGAACAAACTAAAACTTGTGCTGTTGCAAGCAGAACTACAGCATCAAGGAACACAATTTCAGTTTCACCCATAAACTGAAACCTTCTGGTCTTGCTCAAAAGAAACACTTCATTTCTGCTCATGTATAATGGGAATTACATTCCACACAAAAAAGGATCTCAAAGTCTATAAACAGTGTACCTTTTCAATCTCTAAGGGACTTTCATTCCTTAAATGAAATATTAATGATACGTCTTGCCCCTGAATAGCCCCTTAATACAAGTCAGATGTTCAAATGATTAAATGTTTTGGACTAGCATATTCTTTTTTAAAACAGTCTTGATGGAGAACTCACTATGATAACAATTACTGATATAAGGTCCATTTTTCTTTTCCACAGCTAAGCAAAGCTGTGGGATTCAGATTTGCTGGCAAATCTGTGCTCCCTGTGCAGAACAAACATTCTTAACAAACTGCCTAAAGCAGCAGTAGCCTGTATGGGAGAAGGGAGGAAAAATAAAATTCCTGGAATTTATTTTCTTTACAGGAAAAAACAATTTTCAAAATGTCAGTAAGTATTCCTTTCAATCTGGTCGAGTTGCCTGAATTTTTGGAAACTGATCCCAATGCACCTTTATATAATATGCATTTCTCAGGATCAGGTAATACATTTTGCAAAGACATTCCCTTACAACAGCTGAAAATGCAAGTAACTTCACAGCTGCGAACTTTTTCAGTAGAACAGGGCAGCCTTAGGAGCAGGGTATGGGGTGAGGGATGGACTGTTCTTATGTCTGGGAGCAGTTTTAGATTGAAGTCTGAAGTAGGAATGGCAAAACATGCATTTCAGAAGGGAATGACCTGACTACTGCAGCAAATGTGCCAGATCAATGACTTTCTCTCCAGGTGATACTGGAACCAAGTACTGGAAACAGAAAAGATAAGTTTTGTATTCTGCTGCCCTTTTATTTCTTTTTGCAAATATCCTCTGTAAAGAAAATTATGTTGATACAGTGAAGCCATAACATCACATGCCAACATTTTCCATCTGCTGAATTTTACTATGGACAAATCAATCTAAAGGAATTATTTCACTACATTTACAAGTTGGCATGTGGCAGCTAAACCTTTTCTTCAATTAAGTAAATTTTCCTGATTTCAAAATATATTAAATCATCACTAAGTAGCTCAAAAATATAATCTTTGTAATTTTTGTTGAGAATCAGAAACACACTGATTTCTAATTCTTAAATCATTTGTATTTGAGAAAATGAAAGGAAAGGTATAAGACTGCAAAAGTCTGTGATCACTACACTATGGGCTTAAATACAACATACTATGGGAAATATTGCTATTATGTAGATTAAGTAGACTAAGATTCTCACAATAAAGCAGCAGAAAACAAACAAAAATTAGTAGATATTTGTTAAGCAACTGATTATAATGCGCGACCTACTTTAACACTAAAGGAGTTTTGCATATTCATGCCGTACAAAAAGAGTACCTCTAGATACTGCGAAAACAGAAAAATTAGGTCAATGGGAGGATGATTTACAGTATCACCATTTCTGCAGGCTTTCTTTTTAAAATGCACAAACTGTCTTCTTATAGCAAATAAAAAATGATGTTCCTGTTCTTAACTTAAGTGAAAATAATCAATTACTTTCTCAGCCAAAATATATTTTTCCAAAAGGTGTCATCATATGTATGTCAGATGACGCTGCTAATCAGCAGGCCCTCGTATTTCCTCGGTCAGAAATCTGTCCATATTTACTTCCAACACATGGATGATCAGCATTAACAGCTCTTGCCAGGTAAAACATTCATAATGCCTGTGAACACCCTTCTGTTTACAGTCATCAGATGGCAACGCAGTGAAGAGAATTTGAACACTGCTTTGAAAGAATTTACTTTTGTCCTGTGACCACACAGGATTTATTCACTTTCTTTTCACTTAGATAAAAAGACTAAACTTAGAGTGTTTCAAGTGTGCGTGTTGGGATCAGACAGCGTGGTGCAAGCAGTTTAATATGGCAGGTTTTTTCTTCGTTGCATTTTACCTATTCGTTGGTAAAAGCAAAGTACTCATTAACTGTTCATACCAAAATGAATAAAGATACATATGGTAAAAACAGAACATATAATCAGTACCTTAGATGATAAAAATAGTGCTATTCATAAATGTGCCCACTATGGATTTGTGCGTTATGTTCACCTTATCCAATCTTTGTGCCTTTAAGTATGCACAATGCTGTTCTGGATTTGATGGACATATTCAATGGCTCATTCATTACAAATTCTTGCATTAAAATGCAGTGATAAAGCCAAAAAATACCCCCACACACTAGAATTAATTTGGCCCCATGTTGTTAATATTAAATATGCAAAACTCTTTTGTGCGATTCACTATTACTGTAAATTAGCAGCTATTTTCTTTAAAAATGTTAAACCTTCATCAAATCACAAACCATAAACATTGTTCCATTTTCTCTTTTACACTGAGTCTCCTACTGAATCCATATCATCCGAAGAGAGTGGGCGATACAGGTCCTGTAAGATGAAGTGCAGTATAGATTTGTTTATTGTGTTTGATTTGTTGCACTGCAACTGTCTTATATTCTTTCTGTTACTGTGGACCAGAAGACATTGTTTAACACAAAATACATGTTGTATATACCCATATTGTTGTCTTAATGTCATATTATTATTTTTTAATCAAAAAATAGATGGCTAGTAAATAAAGCTGAAGTTTCAATGTACAACATTCTCAGAGGCAATTATTTTTTTCTTTGAGTCTTTCCTATGAAACACTATTCAAACAATATTTGTCTCTTCTGGAGAGTCTCCTAATGGTTTGGAAACTTGGAAACATTAATTTAATCTCTAAGGGAATATATTTCCCTTTTTTTTTCGCAGTGGCAGTGTGGCAGAGTAAGTGTTTACCTTATAAAAGGTAATAAAAAAACTTGCCACTCACTGGTGATACAGCAACATTTGAGCCCTGGACTGCTGACACTGAATATTGCCGTTGCCTGTGTTGCACTGAGGATGGTATCCCTTTCCCACAGTTCCTCTGTGTCCGTGTGTATGTATAAAAAGACAGCGTGTTTTACACTTGTCCCCCCATTGCCGTCTCCTTCTGTCGGTAGCCAAGCAACCGGCTCATGAGAGGAGAGGGAGAGTCTGAGTGTACAGATCCACTTCACTCTTTCAACACACTCTGATCCTCTGACGGATCAGATAATCCTCAAGTGCCAGAGGTGTTATGGGATGATACATTGTCCTAACCCACCTACACAGCACTACAGCCCTCATCGAGACAAACAGCAGCACAGAATGAAAGTTCAAAAAAGAGAAGTGGTAGAGCACAGGACACTGTCTTTTTAAGGTGAATTAAACATAAGTGATGGTTCAGAGGGGTTCTGATTGGGCAGGTGCCTAGCACATCTCATAGCCATTCTCTGATATCTTTAAGGTGTGTTCGGGGATCCTTTCCATGTAAAACATATGAACAAATTGCAACAAAAAAGCCTGTGAGACAAAATACAAGAAAACATGAGAATGGGAAAGCTGATGGAGCCCACTTTAGGGTTGACCTTGGATGGATTTGTTTTGCTTTTTTAAGTCACAGTAAGATAACTGAGACAAGAAATGAACAAATCAGAAAGCTATGCTACAAAAAAGGACCAGCTAAAATGAATGCTTCACAAATTTCAAATTTAAAAGGATCTCAGTAATCTATGCAGGTTTATATTTTACTTGCAGGCATGATGTAAAAGGGATTGAAGTACTTTAAAGAGAGGTTTGATTCCCTAGAATGCTTATTCTGCATATATTCTGCCAATGGAAGACATTAGACTGGCAGAAGTCTAATGTAGACATTAGACTGGCAGAGTAAAAATCAGATCTTAAATACATTTTTATTTTGTTGCAAACAATCTAGACAAGAGAAGAATTTTAAACAGATGAGACCATCTTATTCTGAATACTAACTAACTAGTTCATTATTAAAATTTCTTTTGAGAATATACAGTTTGGGAATTTCTAATACATAGTACAGAAAATAATCTTTTGATTTTCTAGAGAGGTTAGCACCCCAAACTTTTGAACAGTATCTCCCAGGTGACTGCTCTTACTTCTGAATGTAAAAAAATATGCATTTGGAACTGACCAAGAAGATGTTTCTGACTTTTAATACTTAAGAGAATATTTTTGTGTTTATTTTAGTAACCCTAGGATTACTTTAAAGCAAAATCATTCACAAGATTTGTGTCATTTTCTCTGCTTTTTCACCTGCTTTTAAATACTTGAGAGTCTTAAAAAGTTTTTATTTCTGAATGAATTTTCCTTGCCTATAATTAGCCAGAGAGCTGTTTCTTGAAATTATGAGGAGAATCTATTTATTATTTTGCATAGATTTATAAAAAGACAAAAATTGCTGAATGAATCAGACTTCTTGGCTACATACAACTCAAAAAATCCTTATATACATAAAATTCAACCTGTCTAATCAGTCAAGAGGTACCTTAAATCTAACTTTTTTTTATTCTATAGGTTGCAATCTCTAGGGTCATAGAAAAAATATGTAAAATTTTTTTTAAATGCCACATCACCTTTTTGGGTCTGCATGGTTAACTGCACTCTGTTGCAGTAGGAACTACATTTGTATGCTTACCTCACCTTCAAACTGCTATAAACATGAATTTCAGATGTATTAGTCCTCTGGGAAAAAAAAATGGCATTCATAACAATTTAAAAACTAGAATCTTAATTTCCTATTTAAGACTAAAGAAATAATTAAACTGCAAGAAAGCATAACTATAGCACACAGCCTGCTAGTTAAAATATTCAGAAGCTGAAAATTGGTTGACAGTTAGCTAAGATAGCTGATAAATTGTTCCTAGTTCACTTTCAACTCTGTGAATTACACCCATGAAATTAATCTTTCAAATCTTACTTTCTTCAAATATAGCCTGAGTTTCGCACAAGATTATAAAAATATAACTTTCACTGATTTCTGAGTTTCTGGAGACAACTCAGCCACATACATATGCAAATGAGAAAGAATAAACTTTATCTTTTTATATTCTGGCTTTTGAGGGTCCAAAAATTTATCTATAGGGTTACAAGAGTACTGTTTTCCTGAGTATGTACCACAGCAGCATTTCTGGCTTTATTTACATCAATGGAAAGCCTTTGTTCAAAGGCCAGAATCTATTTTTTAAAAAAATGAGTGATGAAATGTTAGTAAGCAAGATGATTAATCCCTATTTCAAGCTGCCTAATGCACTCCCCAGGTCTTTACTATTCCCAGGAAGAGATCCCTCCTTTTGTGGAAGTCCCTTGCTTTGGTGCCTCTGGATTCAAAAGCATGACTCCGTCTCACCTATACTTCCCAGGAAAAACACTGGCAGCCTGCCTAGACCCCTCAGCATTTCGATGTCCCAAGCCTACAACTCCCTCATAGCACTGGATAGGGATGCTGAAGAGCTGATTGATTGGTTAAGTCAAGGGGAACGAGGCTAGGCTAGAGGAAATGTTCCTATCACCTTCCCAACCCAGTACCTGCCACTGGCATCCCATGTACCCATGGCATGAGAGAACCCGAACTCCTCTAACTCTAACTGCACAGAGAGAGGTACAAAAACCCCAAATCACACATCTGAGCTGGTGTTTCCAGGACCCAGCATCTTATTTCAGTTCTAAACCATTAGCTCCCTCAGACTGCAGGTAAAGAGAGAAAGACAGACCAGTCAGAAACCCAGCCATCACCGTCAACCCCAGATCATGGCTACAGCAGTCAACACTAGGAACACCTCACCTCTCAACACTGAAGACAAGATGGGAACTTAAATCCATCTCTTCTCCCTTGTATGTCTATCACATGATACCAGCACTTCAACAACCTTCTAGGGAATAAACCTCATCCTGCAGCTGGCTTGTCAGCCCTGTAGCTGAAGCCACTGAAGACAAAATAAAACACTTTGGGTTCCAATTTGGTTTATGACAATATGGTACATAAAATAACCTCTAGCCTAAGCAAAATTTAAATTTTTAAACAACACACAGAAGATGGTACTAAAACTAAACAGAACACCATTTCTACTGCTAACAAATTATGATTCACAGGCGCTGCTTAATGTCTAATTTACTCATTGGAATGCACATTAGAACCTTTAATGACACAATCGTGTTTTTGCACTGAACTTCTAACTCACTCACTTCACAAGTTAAACATGAAAGCAGATTAAATAAATTCTCAGACTGAGTGTAAAGTTTCCATCCCTGAACTTCTGAGAAGTTGATTTTGTAACCTAAATAATATTATTGCAATGCATTTTACATGATTGCAATCTATTTTTACATGAATATATTCCATGTTCCATCAGGTAAAAAAAATAAATCTGTCTACAATAAAGCCAGACAAGCATGAAAGGTCCCCTACCGAGGTCACAGGGACTGAATACAAATATCGGAGAAGAGAATTCAACTCTCTAACAATGTGTTATCTCTCCTGTAGTTTACTTCAATATTTATTTTCTCTACAGTTAGCAGTCTGATTTTGTTACCGCTACATAGCACTTTGCATCCATAATACTGCCGCTCGGTGATCCTATTACACTTACACATAAAAAGAAGCCCATCTGCTCTCCTCTTCACATTTGAAAGTCAGAAATCTTGTGCCTAGAAACCCCTTGTGTCTAATGGTGCTGATCACATGGTTCCCACTCACCCATCCACAAACGTTAGCAGAAAAATGTTTCTTCACTGTGGAGAGCGAAGCATCAGTGGTGAGAAAGAAAGTTTAGGAAAGTTACCAATGAAAAGAGACAGCCTTACAGCAAATGCAAATCCAATGTAAACTGTATCATCTATCTAAACAGACGCCCTCACATCACCAATGTATAATTCATTCGGAAGACTCTTTGTTCCCTCTTCAGTGACTTATTAATGATTCATTAATAAGCCTTGAGAGAGAGAATAAACAGATGGGGAAGACACTGCATTCAAGAAGATTTTAGCACCAGCGTACCCACTGGAACTTGCATCTTTACTCTCTGTGTATGGGATGATGAAAACCATGACACTACCCTGAGGCTCCAAGCTGCTGCTCACTGACTGTCCCTACACTGCAAGATCACAGTTGACTCCCATGTCTGTAAACAAGTCACGGCAGAAACCCACAGCTGCATCCCAGATGGAGGTAAGACTTGGGCATGCACAGTTCCTCAGCTCCCTGGCATACATCAGACATGAAGAAGGGTCCTCAGGCTAGAAGGGAGTCGTGTCGTGCTACAGCTATTCCTGATCTGGGTATCTGGGGAATCGGGTCTGCACCAGCCCCTAAAGTCAAGCACTGGCAATTTTGTACATAATCCCCTTATTTTGAGAGACACAAATTATGACTTTATTTAAAAACTGAAAAGGCAGAAAAAGCATGTGTTCAACCTCTGTTTATAAACAAGTCTGAGATACAGAGTACTGCCTTAGGGATGCTTTCATTGAGAACTGACTACAGTTTAGAAAATAGCAGAGAATACATAGACATCTGTCCTATTGCTTTTAAACAGATACAATTAATTAAATCAGCATGTGGAGCTTTTGGGTTGAACGAGTAATATTTTATCAGAGGGTTACAGCAGTAACATAGGCACTAGCCTAGTTCTGAATGCTTAGGAATATTGTGCATTCCTCCATAGGAAGGAATGTAGATTCCATACAGGATAACTAGGGGGAACCTACAGCTACTATCAACTCTTGTCCAGGAAAGTGCCTGACAAGTCTCACATTGCCTTGGTGCTGATAGTATCTTCACTGCACAAGACTGTGATATCACAGCTAAATTCCACAGTGCATTCTTTCACCTTGCTTCAAAATCAAAGCAGTCTGTAGGTTGTGCAAGTGACAGATGCCCACAGTGAGTTAGGAACAAAAGAGATTCCTTTGACAACATGAACATTTTCTTTCAGTTGTGAAACATTTGGAAAAAGAAAGTAAACAAACAAAAAGTTTTCTAAAAAAGGAGAGAGATAACCCCTGTTTTCTTCCCTCAAGGATAAACCAGTTCCCAGTATACTTAGCATTTTGACAGACACAGAACAGTTGTATTCCACTTCAGGATGTTTTACACACACAAGGATTGTAGCCAGGCTCTTCCACTCTATGGCTCTACATGCACTCAAGGGATCAGAAGGGAGAAGGCTATTGGATAATTGCTATGCTGGATTCTTCCCAGCCATGCTCAGAAACCAGTTTCCTTATTTCCTTACCCTCTGTTTCCGTAGGCTTCCTGGGCTGGTGGGAGATGGGCTTGGAGACTTCCCAGAGCGGGGAGTAGAAAGCTGGCTACCAGGGGTTCCATTCACTAAAAGGACAAGAAATTGAAAAAAAAAAAATAAATACAAGACATTATTAAAAGGAACAAAATAGTTAAATTAATTTTTTTAAAATTTGTTAAACAGATTCATCTGCTTTTGCTTAATGTTTTAAACATTAAATAAGGTAATTCACAAAAGAATTATTTCCTTAGAGTTTTGGCTCATGAAGACAATTTTTTATACAGAGTGAAACCAAATAATGAAAAAAGCTTGAAAATACTTTAGTCAATGGCAGAGAACATGATCATGTTTTCTTGAACTATACTGTTCCTGTACTTGAAAGTAATGGGGAACAAGGTGCTTTGTTAGCCTTAAAAGACACAATACATAAAACTTTTCATTCCATTTAACTAGTGCTTGAAGGGCTACCCTCTAAAAATAAAACACAGTGTTTGCAAGAACGAATCAGCGGCTTGCTTTTCCTCACTCAATCATTTGAAGAGATTGTTGCAATACTATCTGACCCAAACATCACCTCAGACTTAATCCAGAAGGGCTTTCTAGAGGCAAATGAATTGGATATAACTCCTCCAGTGTGACTTACAGGAAAGCATCACTTTCTCAAATAAGCAATTTTCTTCACATATGACAGTGCCTATCTCTTTAGAAGCATCTTCACATGCATATGACATTATCCAATAAATTAACAAAACAATGCCAGCAGAGGACAGAATTCTACTACAAAGTAATCACACGAGAGGCTATCAATAATATTCACATTGAAGTACTGGTAGAAACACTACGAAGTGTGTATCACATATACATGTAAATATTCTTAAACAAGCCACTGTTCTATCACAGCCCGCATTTGTAAGTGCTAGGATAAAAAGAACAGACAACCAGATTCCCAGATTCTGAATCTTAGGACAATATTTACGTACTAAGGATATCAACAAGGCATTTGACTTACCTTCTATGAGTTCTAACATGGACAAAATCTGACTGTTTAACCTGATAAGAGCAAGCAGCAAAATTCCTGCTCTGTACCAAGCCAAGCTGTAGCCAAACTGAGAAGCAATGGGATTAGTTAAGGATAGCTGGGGCTGCTCACAGAGTGAGCTGAATGCGATGCAGAATTCATAAGCAGAAGCCTTTTCTGCGTAAGGCTGACGTCTTCAGAGCAGCAGTGGGAGGTGCAGGTGCTGTCTTAGGGCTACATCAAAGGTGTCAATTAAGCATAATGCTGCTGCTTCACAACGCTGAGCCACCGCAACCCCCACTCGCTTTCCATGGAGCCCCGAAAGCCTAAGCAATTTTATACGCTGTGCACTGAATCATAATGAGGTGCCTTTGGGGGCAATGTACCAAATGACTCATCCGAAAATCAAAATGACAATAACTCTTGTAAAACCTTGGCTGACTGGCAATCTAGCAAATGCTAATTCCTTTGGATAATACAGTAGGCATTTTAAAAAGATTCTTCTTACTTTTTACATAATACGTTGTTCTTACTGGCTAATACTGGGCCCACACATTATAATGAGGAAACATGTATACCCACCACACCACACACATCAATAAAACACATTATACTGCTTGATGAAGGATGATCACTTAATAGTGCTTCGGTGCTATGAGTGATCCAATCTCAACACCACTTTGTGCAAGGCATTGTTTAGAGTAAAGGTGCAATATATTTGCATAACTATAGAAACAACAAGATGCACTAATTGGATTTATAGAAAACCATTCCACTCATCTAGGCTTCAAAATATCTTTATACAGAGGACAATGGTTTGCACATATCAGCACTCATTCAAATATTGTACTAAGTGTAGAGGAATGCACATGCATGTTTATACAGTATTCAGCAAAACACTCACACAGATCTGTCCAACAGTGACTAAAATTTATTACCGATATCACTGAAATAATTAAGGAAAAGAACAAGATGAGGACATTAAAATTGAGCTTTCTGGAATCTCAAACTTAAAAAGTTGTAAAAGGTGTCTTCTAAACATCTATGGCATAATTTAGAAACTAACATTAAACTACTACTATTCACACAGACCTAGTCCTCAAGACTGCTGAGTAACAGGACTAGTGCTCTGCCTTCTCTTTAAACCAAGCAGATACTCTTAGGTCTTATTATTATAAGCAAATTTAAGATAACAGATACATTTCAATACACTTTGAAACACTAGGCACCGGTTGCTGTTCTTTATAGATTGACTCCTTCCCCGTAACTTTCAACAATAGTTTTTCTTAGAATTACTATAGCAATTATTCTGTCCTGAAGACAAAAACTCAAGGCTACCAAGTGGAACCAGACAAATAGATGCAATGGTGTGTTTAACTACTGATGTATTTCCATATTGATGTATATTATGCTGATGAGCATCTATTTAGGATGAGAAAATAAAGTGTTATAAATCCTAAAAATTACTTCCTTGTCACCACCAGAGTATCCAGAGTGCTAAGCCAAGTTTGAATGCTCTCTTCAACTTGCAGTTTTAAAAAGGAAAATTATGATAGTTGTGTTTATGTTGGCCATCTGCAACACGTGAAATCAAGAGCACAATTAATGAATTGAGACCCCCAGGAGATTTAAGTGAAGTTTGCTCACCTCCTTACCCATATCCAAAATATAAAGGTGCCAATACATAAAACATGAACCAGGATTTTTGAGTGGATTAGGAAATTCTATAGAGATGGCAATTAGCCCTGGAGATGAGATTCCTTTTACCAATCTTTACATACCTGTTGTATTCACTTCTACATCTGAAGTAGTTTTCTAGATTTTATTTTAACCAAGTTGCTGTCATAACACAAGTTGTATCATCCCAAAGCAACCATCTAAACCCAGCCTGATAAGCAATGCACTAGGAGCAGCCACTGCAGTGTAAACTTCCAAAGCTACACAAGATGAATCCTTCTGGATGCTCAGCATATACCTGGAGATATATATTCCTATTGCTGTTATTACATTATTCTTACTACTGATATTATTAATATAATCCTTAACACAGACATCACAAGATGATAGAAATAGTAACTCCTGATATTTTCCCGGTACATTCTAGGGGCCCCCCTTTTTTACCTTTTTGCTTATGGCTTCCTGTGCTTGTGAGTCATTATACTGAATTTGCAAAGAGAGGTGATATTAGGTGCTGTGTAGCAGGAAGAGACTGCAGTGATTCTGACCCCCTTCCTGAACTCCATTAACAATCATTACACCATTCTTACATAAGCTTCTCATGATCAGAAAACATGGCAACAAATATGTGAATAAAAGCTATAGTATTTCATAATAATACTACATTCCTGGTCACTAAATTGCCCTAAAATCCATTTCTAGATGGAATGCATTTTTGTTGGAAACTGCATTTCTATCCAGTATCTGTACTGCATTTCTCACTGACTGATACAGCACATGCTCCTTGATGTAGATAAAGGCATATGAAATTGGTAAATCACCATTGTGATCGATCATTTTATTGAGTGAGGCAAGAGGTTTCTTGTCACTTTTATTCATAAAATGTCAGAGGTTACAGACTTCAGCTTAACACACAGCGCCCTCCCATCGTCTTACAAAAAAGATTTATCAGTTCAAAATTTCACCGGTGAAATATGTATTAAAAAGCTGCAACAATAACGAAATTATTGTGGTTGCTCAGAGCAGATCTATGTGACTGCTTATCTGTGAACTCCTTTCCTTACTGTCCTCTGTTGCTGAGGATGCGTAACAGGGCAAGGACCAGTCTTTGCATTGGCTTTGCCAGCACCTGGCACACACATGAACTTGGGAAAACCCATAAAACAGAACACTAAAGCTGGATACCAGCATCTACTGAGATAAATGCAAAATAGGTTTTCATATGATAGTATGAATAATAAATATGATAATATTTATGAATAATATTATGATAATAAACTAGTGAAAATGATGCAAATAAAAAGTACTTTGATGGCAGTCCAATAAATAAACTTTGATAAGGAATATTTTTACTAAGTAATAGAAACAAAAAGCAAGAAAAAATGAATTAAAGCATCAAATGCCAGTCTGAGAAGCTGCCAATATCACTGCACTGTATTAAATTCATAGTCTCCTATAGAATTGCCTGTTGATGTGCAAGCATACTGTACTCTATAAAACACATAGAGATGACTCGGCGTGTTTAAAAAAGTGGTTTGCAAATACAACAGTGTGTGTGAAGAAGAGGAGACTAAGGGAAGGAGATAGTGCAGGCTTTTTTTGCAGCCAGAACTTATGAATAGGAAAGTTAAGCTAAAAAATATTTTACACAAGTCACAACGTGTAGATCATATTCAGCAACTGTTAGCTAGAAAATGCTGATGCGAGATCACTATTTGACCTTGCCTCAATTACTTCTGTAGTTTTTCACTGTCCTTTCCAAAACAACATTTTTGTCTCAGTAAGATTATGTAGTTAAAAAGTAGTTAGGAAATAAACCATATCTTGTCTTTTTTTGTTCTTTCTGCTTTTGTGTTCTACTTGTGTACTTTCGTCATTTTTGTCTTCACACCAAAAGACAGTATGTGTGCAGAGCACCACATTAGGCAAGTGCCCTCAGCACGACTCCCCAGTAAAGACAAGGCTTTAGAGGTTCTACCTTGGCATGCAAATGGTTGAGAAAAAAACAACCAGATACCAATACTGCATTCATTTTAACTGGTGCTAAACTGTCCTTTTTATATTCAATCTTTTCTAGCATTTATGTCAAGAAGTTAACTAGATAAAAGTAGAACATCCATCTGCCACTGAAGACAAGACCTGGCAGATCCACGCAGAAATTTCAACTGATCAACAGACTAACGGATTAGAAACGTCAGCAGAAAGGATCACCTACAGGTCAGGTTTACATTCCCCATCCCAGCAGCCACCAACATGTGAGTCCTTGTTAGTCATTGGTACCTGTGGTAGCCACAGAGTGTAACCCAAGCAGTGCAAAACTCAGCAGGGACTGTAAACCCCTCACATGGTCTTCCACTTCAACCCAAAGTCACCTACTTCTGCACTATCAAGCAGAGAAGTGCTGCAGACACGCAGATTATTGCAGGCATATCTTGTATTTCAGAAGAAAGGAGACTGCCTTGAAAATGTAGTTCCCTGGAATCCACTTGTATTTGTTTTTTCCTGCACTCTCAGAAGGTAAGTGCCTCTTGGGGTTTTTTTCCCTCTGCACTTCAGCTGCTATCCATGAAATTGTCTGCTAATTTCATGTAGTACCTAATCAAGAGAGCGTCTACATGCATGTAAGATTTAATGAAAATCTCTCTTTTGAACTGTTTTTCCTAACTAGAAAGACTAGGATTCTCAAATCAGTCTGTGTGAACACATTACAATTTCTGAGCACGTTTCTTTATTTAGCATTTCACTTTTCATCCTTTAAGTGGGTTGAACTACTCAGTATAACCAAATCTCATTCTCTTACCAACTCCTGTTTTTGTTACAGGGTATAAAATTATAAAATTTAATTTTTCAGTGATTAGTATCAAAGACAAACAACATAAATAAAAAATTAAAAAGAAGCCAAGATAAAAGCAAAAACCATCTGGAAATCCCTGGATCCACAGGATGACTCCATCCCTCCCATGGGTGTGTGCTCTTGGCTTTAGGAAAATTTTGCTTCAGCATATTTATTACAAAATCTGTCAGCTGAGTACTTGTAACAGTGTGAATAAAGACATGTGACCTCACCAAAGACAATATGATACGTCATGCTTTTTTCCTTAGGGATACAAAAGACCTTCTGGAGTCAGGTGGTTGAAGGAGAGTTGTTTCCGGATAACAGCCTAAGGATGAACTATCAGACTATCAGAAAACATTGCCTATTGCAGAGGAACACCTCTACTTTTTTTTTTTTTTTTGTCCCTAAACTAGCAGAGAAAAGCACAAGCATCTGACCTAGGGAAGACTTCAGTGAGATCCTATTTCCATATCCACTTTTTTCTTCAGGGAAAATCTACAGTTTTGATCAGGCTTTAGCTTGACATGCAGTTTCACAATTTCGTTGCCCATGTACAATTTTTAAGAAAACCCTCACATCGTCCTTGGTAATAAGACCTACTCTATCCATTCCTCACATATGTTCCTTTGTCATTTGGAATAGGTACATATCAACCCAGGTATTCTTGAAATAGTCACTTGTCACACTAAATAACCCAAACTACTAAATAACTCTTTTTAACACCAAATTTTAATACCTGAATTTCTATTACAAATAAGATTTCAAGCATCTGATGTATTCTGAGTGATAACTGGAGGGAAACAGGAGATTGCTCACAGGGAAGAAAAAGTGAGAAGGAAACAATTTTGAAGAAGGTGATGAAACTGAAAAAAAATGAAGTAGCTACTTTTGTTGAGCACAAGTCTTGAAAATTAGAGTTGGAACTTCAGAAGGTAAACCAGAGTTCACCCAAATGCAGTATCTTTCCTTAATCTAATGGACCAAGAGTACAGTAATTCCAGTAATCTCATGCTGCTCTTGATTTGATTAAAAACAACGATGATGAAGACATAAGTGCTGCTGCTTTCTTTGTATCTGTTACCTCTTCACCCACACTGAAGCTGCCACCAATGGTGTTAAATGGCAGCTGGACAGAAGCCATCAGCTACTGAATAGCCATCAGACATTCATAATTTTCAGTCACCAGTAATGGGCTGCTACCCAGTCTCACTGAAATTAAATGTCTCTTTTATTACGCTTTTTCCCGAATACAATTTGATGCCAACAAAAACACATCAAAGTGGTTTACAGGCTTTAAGAAGACACCAGAAAAATTAAACAGAGGTAGGATTATCTATTGCACTTGGAATCAGACTTCAGCCTTCTGCCTGCCCAGGAGGTCACACTATCTTTTCTCTGCTTCTCTTCTTTGCCTTGTTCCATGCTTCTCTTCTCTATCTAGACTGAAAGCCTTTTGAAGCAGACAGTACCTCAAATGGATTTGTAAAAAGCCAGAAAGCAATCTTCCTGCAGTGAGATTTCTGTCTGGTGGTACTGTTTTGAAACACTGTCAGATGTAAATAACAAACTGAAGAAAACATAATAATGGAGAAGTCAGCCCTTACACAGATCTCCCTAGCTTGCTTGTACTCTTGGAAGAAAAAAATATTCTGTGTTTTCATTTAAAAATAGAATGCATCTGTTCTCAGGAGCCAGGGAGGCTATCAGGAAAATATAAGTACATTAAACATATGTTCTGTTATGAAAAAAAAGGGAAGGGAAAAAGCAAGGATGGAAAAAAGGTGAACACCACCTATGTAAAGGCATACATTCCTTTGGAATATGGCAAGAAATGGTGTAAAGGCAGATGCAGTCCTTTTGCTCACTGTAGATTGCATAGCTCAAGAAGTGACAGGCAGTGTACGTTTCCCACAGTGATGCATTTTACATTGCCCTCAGCTAACCAGAGCACAGATTTGAACCTTTGTGGCCATGAGCACTTTTGTAGCCTCTGGTTCCACTAAGGGACTGTCCCTGCAACCCTGCATCCTGCTTTCCACTCACAGGTTCCCCACTTAGCCCTGAGCTGCTGTAGCAGTGTGTCCCAGAGCCTGTGAGACAGCGTTTTTTTTTCCTTTTGTTCCCATGATGTTATTCCCATGGCCATGTATCTGCAAAGCCTGACAGTGCTCTTATGGTAGGTTCTGTATAGGACTTTCAGGCTTCCCAAGAAGATTGCCTTTAGAGGCAACAGAGGGCAAAATACACCTGCAAAGGCTGAAAGTCATCTAAGAGCATTGGAATTGTTGTAAAGAGTACTTTTCCCCCAGCAGCAGATGAGACAGTGAGGGAAATGCTTCTTCAGAGCAGTAGCTGGTGGCTCACCAGGGAGAGGGGGCACTCAGGCTCCTTTGCCTGCTCCTCACAGAGTCAGGGGTCACCACAACAAGGTGAGACTGAAATGGAAAGCAAGGGCCTTCAGGCGGAATTTCCTCAAAAATAATTTAACATTACTGAGTCTTCAAAGCACCGGTTTTGGTGAAGTATTATTGTTCCAGACTTAGAAATGCAAAAACAAGACACAGACAGAAAAACAACAAATGGGCAATCCCCCAGAATAACCCCTTTGATTTCTGTAAGCAACTTCAGAAGCTACTGGGATGGATTTGGGAAAGTTTTATCACCTCGAACCACCGTTTGCTCAAAGAAAGGAACTCATGGACTTCATTGAATTTATAAACGTTCAGTGTGAGTCAAAGTTGTGTTTAATTCATTGACCACTTGAAATTCTGTGTCAAAGAAGGGAAACATTTGTTGAGGATGGCATTTAAGTGCTTAAACCAGAATAGACTGTCTACATGTCAGCCTCATTTATACATCTATTTCTCTAACAATGGGAAAATGGCCGAAAGACTTTGCCTTCATTAACTCTAAAAAGGATGAATCCAAATCAGCTATCCTGTTGAATACCTGTATTAAAGACTATACCATACTACAAGATGCATACACAAGAAAACAAAAGTTAACTTAAGTCTATCTTTTCATTCTACAATTTTATCAGTTTTAATACCCAGCTTTGAGATTTTTATATTTTTTTAACATAGTCTTTGTCTGTGGAACTTTCCTTTTTTGGCCCATGTAATTATCCATGTGTATTATCTTGATACGGACATTAATTCAAGTCTGAAGCAGGCATATGATCCTTTTGTGCAGTTAGAATGTGCAGACTTTTCTAAGTGTAGCAAGATTCAAAAAGAAACAAAAGGAATCAGATTCTTTCTAATTAGCAACACATTCTTTTCCATACACCTCGCTTAGCTTTTTGTCAAGGGTACACTATCAAGACTGCTTTCTGCCTGCCCTTTTATCCCTACTTCTTTCAACTTTGTTCTATGACAAAACTCTTCACAAAAAGATACATTTTTTAATTTTTGTAATATGAATGTATTGCCTTTGATCTGAGCAAAGAATCTACTCTTTTTCTTGAGTATTTTCCATGTTTATTGCCAACAAAAGAAAAATCCCTAAAAGCAGTTTAAAGGTTAACTGAAAGCAGTTTAAAAACATAGAATAAAAATACATGTACATACATTTAGCAGTAACAACATGGCAACAAAAGTATAACTTCCAGCTATGCACAAGTCATTCAGGAGATTTTCTAGTACCGAGATGTTCAATGTAGACATCATGGAAAAAATTATCTGCTCGTATGTATGCTAGATGGCAATTTCTCTATTCTGCTACTGTCATGGGTACATAATTCCAAGAAACAGGCAGCATTTTTAGGCTTGCTGGGTGGCAGAAAAGTGAAATCTGTACATATTGTTTGCATTTCATGGGAGATCTTTGGGTTTTGTCTAAAACCATCTATGAGTCAATGTTTCTTTTTCTTTCTACTGCTGTCTTTTTAAAATGCAATGTCTAATATAAAATTGCATTTTTTAAAAATCATTGACTGGTTTCAGTTTTATGTGATTTAAAACCAATTCTTGATAGCAAGTGTTTAGTACAATATTGTTTCCTTATATAAAAGTAATACTGATCTAAGTATTCCTGTATGTAAGGTTAGAAATAGGCTTACTGTAACATTCACACAATTTGACCTATTTGCAAAAAGCAAACCGCAGAGATACAGATGGCCGAATCAGAGCCATTTCCCCCACTAAAAATGAATTCTGTAGAAACACTTTCAATTGGTTATCCTTTTCAAGCTTAACAAATTTAGACTAGACTAGAATAGAATAGAATAGAATAGGATAGGATAGAACAGTTCAGTTGGAAGGGTCCTACATCAACCGCCTGACCAACTCAGGGCTGACCAAAACTTCAGCATGTTCAGCTGAGAAGTGCAGCAATACAGTGGCTTTGGTGAGCACCTGGTATCCAGCCAGGGTCAACCAACCATATAGTATTTCTTGGTAAAGGAATGCTTCCTAGCTATAGAATCATTGAGTTGTTTAGACCTGAAAAGACCTTTAGGATCATCAAATTCAACTGTTAACCCCGCACTGCCAAGTCTATCACTAAACCATGTCTCGCAGTGCCATATCTACACATCTTTTAAATACCTCCACGGATGCTGACTCAACCCCTTCCCTGGGCAGCCTGTTCCAATGCTTGATAACCCTTTCAGAGAGAAATGCTTCCCAATACCCATTCTAAACCTTCTCTGGTGCAGCTTTGAACCATTCTAACATGCCTTGTCACTGGATACCAGAGAGAAGAGCTCAGCACCTCTGTCTCCACATCCCCTCCTCAGGAAACCATAGAGAGCAATCAGGTCATTCCTCAGCCCCTCCTTTTCTCACAACAAGGCAAGCCCTAAGTCCTTAGCTGCTCCCTATAGGACGTACCTTCCAGCCCTTTCACCAGTTTTGTTGTCCACCTCTGGACACATTTGAGTATCTTCCCATCCTTCCTGAACTGTGTGCCCAGAATTGCACACAGTGCTCAAGGTGAAGCCACACCAACACTGAATACATTGTGACAATCACCTCTTTTGCCTGGCCGGTGATGCTGTGTTTGACAGGATACAATTTGCCCTCCTGGATGTTAGGGCACACAGATGACTCTATTGAGCCTGATGCCAACCAGAGCCCCTAGATTGCTGTCTGCAGGGCTGCTCTCCAGCTAATCCTCTCCCACTTTATGCTTATGCCTGGCGTTACCCCAGGTGCAGAATCCGGTATTTGTTCTTAAACTCCATCCCATAAATCATTGCCCAACACTCCAATCTACCTAGATCCCTTTGCAAAGCATCTTGTTCCGTCAGAAAGTCAACAGCACCTCCCAGTTTGTTCTCATCATCAAAATTGTTAAAGGTGCATTCACCTCCTCTGTCCAGATCATCAATAAAAATATTGAATAAAACTGGCCCTAGACCTGAACCCTGAAGAAATGCTGCTGGTGACAAACTAACATATGCCTATTTCCTATAAATGTATTGCTTTCACATAAGAAAGGTTTAAGGATAGTTACATGTCATCAGCACAGCGCCATCCAAAATGGCTTGCATTTTTAATGTTTTCACTACACTGTTTCATTTCTTGCTATAAATTTAATGACACATTAATTATTATTGTGGTATAGTAAAAACATTCCCTTTTTTCTATAGGCTGTGAAATAATCTCCTGATCTTTTGAAGTATGTGATGTATTCTGCTCAGATCTTTGTAAAATTAAACTGCAAGAAGCTAAGATTTACTCACCTATACTTCTCCAGCATCTTTAAGTAAAAACTACTATTTTCTCTCAGGACCAAAACTAACATGGTATCACACAGTCAACACAGAAAAAATGTTGCTAGTCCCATAGAAATCCCATAGATTTGTTATGCATAGCAAGACAGTTATTTCACATAGAAATGAGCATATACAGTTCAGTGTTCATTACCTGTACTCACAAAAGAATATTCATTAGAAAAAAAACCCAGAGCCACACACTAAACAGGGCCTCCCTCGCCAAAGTTTAATTTAACTCTGTTCCACCTAGCTACAAAGAAAGTAACTTAACATGTTTATGAAAGAGCCACTCTGAGCTTGTTCCTCACAATTGATACTTCATCCCATTACCTCTTTTCAGGTTTCTGTATCTCAGCTGCTCTCTAGGATGTGTAGGAGGCAAGCTGCCTCCCAGCCCTGCTACCTACATCTACGCCTCTGTCTCTCATCGTGTCTCTCCCACTTTCCTCCTTCCCAGAGCAAGAATTTTTTTTCTCACCACCTTTGTTCTCACCTCTGTCTTTTTGTTAAAGAAAAATAAAGTTTCCAGTTGATCTATCCCTACCCTCTTTGAAACCAGCACTGGGCCATTCTGATCACCACCTCCCCACAAAAACCTTATGATGCCGCATGCAGGTTTCAGTATGCTATTTCCTTTCCTGTTGGTAGAAGACTGAGGCAGAAAGAGGGAGGTGTCTTTCAGACAGCTCTAATGTTTGCCTCTTGCAAAAATCCATGTTCACAAGCAATGCTGCAAATGCTTGAATGGGTCTACTGAGCTGGCTCACACTGAGGATTATTTGTACCTTCAGGCACCAATACTGGCAAATCATCTAATGTACTTTTTTGTTTATTTATTTATTCTGCTTGGGAAAAAATTGCAGGGGTGAATTAGTCATTGGCTATCTAGTGGGAGCTACTGCAAAGGCAGCCAAAGCAAGGCCCTTCAGACAGAATTTTCTGAAGCTTTTTTGCTGTGTTTTCTCCAACCTGTATCACTGGCTTGTTAGGTCAATTCTGACATTTCTTCCTCAGCTAGCTTTGCACCTCACAATCACATCCTTAATTCCATTCTTTCTCTGCCCTGCTCTCCTTTTCTCAGTATCCTCACGATCTTTAATCAATCCTTTCCTCACTGCTGCCTCCTCACTCCCTCAGAAACAAAATACAAAAAAGATTAATCTTTTGGCAACACAGATCTTATGCTGCATAACTTGGGCTACTTTCTGCATTGTTCTCGTTCAGTTCCTACTACAAAGACTACTTTCCTCAGTGTTTAGGTATTGGAAGCAAAAACATGCACAAAAAATAAAGTGAATTGAACCACTGTAATGCCAGTGTATGATTTATAAGATGCTGAAGCTTTATTTTGTATTGAGAAGACACTCCATCTCAGATGCCACTGAGAAAACAAGTGAATTTTTACTGTCAACTGTTCTATAGGTACAATGTTTTTCCACAGAAATGTGTCATTTTAAGTGCATTGCCCACTCAATTGAAACAGAATGGTTGCTGTTGTTAAGAAAGATTGTTTGCTTTCTTTACCTGAGCTAGTAGAAGCAGGAGACTTGCTGCGTCGGGATGGGCCTGGGCTCTTGGTGGTGCTCCTACGTGAACTCGAAGCTATTTTGGTATAGGAAGTAGATTTCACCACCCGACATTCTAGAAGACAAAGAAACCGCATAAGTTAGCAATTAAGAAAGCCAGCAAGATTTTGTAACAGAAGAAGCACAGAGAAGTGAAAACATTTAGCCCACGCTTGTTTTCATTCACCTTGAGGAGTTTTAGGAGAAAATATAATATCTGTATAAATGGCTCCATTAAAATCCAAGTACAGTATGTACCATATCCCAGACAAAGAACTGCTGCAGTAATACAGACTTTTAAATACCATGGTTACTGCAGGTACTTAGGACAGCTTAATTTAACAGTGCTGAGACTACTCATAAAATCTCTTTGCTTTTGAAGATTTCAGTACAAGTAATATAGCATTTTTTTGTAAACAATCCAGATGCAATGTAAGCATTTTTGCCAGCCTAGGCAGTCTCCTCTAGAAAAACCAAAAGTCTTCTTTTCTGTATCAAAATGTTACAATTGTACAAGATGACGCAAGTGTCTTCCACTCATGAAAGGTTTGAAGAAAATAAAGCAGGTTTGTTGCTCCTGCTTAATCCTCTGGTGAGCAATAGCCCACATTGTATAGCACACACAATTCATTACAGGTTGAAGGAAATGGCACTACTTGCTCATAAGAGACATCAGTAAAATCAATGAAGAGGCAAAACTACCCTCCCACTCAAGAACACTACAAGATGTTCAGGTTAGAGTTTATGTACACCCACACAGATCTGTAGGCATCCTTGCATTATGCCTGCAAAATGGTTCTTGGCCTGAGGATGAAAGAACTTATTGTGCATAGCACTGATGTCTTGCACTCCTAATGGATACTAGATTAATCACCAGGCATATTACACAGTTGGGGAAAAAAAATTCCACTTCTTAGTCAATATACAATTAAAAGTCTGCAGCAATGTCTATACTGTCTTCACCTGACAATGTCAGTACACTTCACTTGTTTAAAAATACATCAGTAAACATTTAGTTCTGTATCAGATCTGTTTCCTATTTTCTTCCCATGGTTAAGGTTCCTCAACAGAGGTTAAGAGAAATAAACAGGAGTTTTTTCTCGCTAGTCAGAAAATACCATGTACAAGCCTGCACATTATTTAGTCTTCACGGATCAGTGGAGCCTGTAACATAGTTTAGACAAATTAGAGAACAAAGAAATAAAATTGAGCATAACTAATTAACTTAAACATATATACCAGAGAATGATGTCATTAAATTTATTTCTCTTGGCTGCCCTAACTGTTCGTCTTTCATCAAGCTATTCAAGGAAATAGAAGCAAAAACTGATGCGTTACTGAGCAAAACATCCAGCACAGCTGAGAGCTGAGAGGACCAGAGAGATGCCTTGGTCTTCCCAAAGAAGCTTTTCTTCCCAAAGTCTCCACATTCTTACTGCCCAATAGTAGCTAATTTCTTTCTGTTGACATTTTTTGTGATTCATTGATGACTACTCTTGTTTAATACTGAACAATCAGTGGAAATGGAGAAAAACATTTACTCTGTGAGGAAATCACCTATTGAAAACAGGAGGAATCATATGAAAGCTTTCAATTAGGTGCCATTGGGTAACTACAGCAGGAATCTTACACTGATTTATTGGCATAAACAGCTGCTCCAGAAACCACATACAATGCAAATGTAAACAGGTTCTTTATCTTCCTGTAAACAAAGATGTAAAATTTTCAAACACTTAACAGCCTGTTAAAACTGTGACATAATCCCAGTGTGGGCCTCATTCAAAGGACACAGTCAGGAAAGGGAACTGCATATTCTAAGGGTCAACAAACAAGAAGACTAAAGCAGAAGGCTCCAATCAAGCTAAACTCATTAGAATATATCATTTGCTTAGTCAAAAAACTTAAGAGTCCATGAAGAAAACAGGTACTTTATGCAATATGTAAAAAGCTTTGCTATTTCCAGCATGTAAAGAAAACAATTATCTACATCCCTCTCTTGCAATTCATGCTATGCTCTAAAGCTTAACTCTTATTTTATTGCAAGTATTAATACCCATTCAGGTTCTCTCAATACCTTAAAAACACCTTTAAGAGTCTTAAATATGTTATCACAGAGGCATTACCACCATTTCTAACTGGGTCAGCCTTGACCAGCAGTGGGTCTGTCCTGGAGCCGGCTGGCATTGGCTCTGCTGGACATGAGGGAAGCTGTCGGCAGCTTCTCACAGAAGTCACCCTTGTAGCCCCTCCCACTACCAAAACTTGGCCATGTAAACCCAGTTCATCTGCAAATCATTCTGAGGGGCTACATACAGACCCTGACCTGTGAGTAACCCCACACCAATGGCATATTGCCCTGAGAGGAAGTCACCTCTCGCAGCTGAATGATCTGTCCCCACAGGAGAGAAACACAAATGATTGTATCCAAGAAATGTACAAGCATCACAGGATCATAGAGTAATCCAGCTTGGACATGAGAAATTCCTAGTCCAGTTTCTTGTTCAAAGCTTGAAGTAGCTCCACATTCATAGTCCTGGATGACTTGGGGGACACTTCCACCCAGGTGGGGAATGCAGCAGGGCATACACAGTGCAGGAGGATCTTGGAGAGCATCAGTGAAAACTTCCTGTTCCAAGTGAGAGAAAAAACAGTAAGAAGAGATGCTCTGCTCACACTCACAAAAAAAGGAAGACTCTGGGACTGTGAAGGCAGAAGGCGGCCTTGGCTGTAGTGACAATGATAGGAATGTTCAGTATTGTGAAAGGATTGAAGGTGGGCAAAAAGCAAGATCACTATTCTGGACTACAGATAAGCAGACTTGCTCTTAATGTATCTGCTTGGAAGAGTCCCATTGGATAAGGCCCTGCAGAGAAGAGGGACCCAAGAAAGCTGATTAATATTAAAGAATCACCTCCAAATTCCTCAACAGTCCATCTCAACAAGCAGGAAGATGTTCACAAATGCCAGGAGGTCTGCATGGATGAACACATTGCTGCTGACCAAATTAAAACATAAAAAGGAAGCATAAAGAAAGTGGAAGTAAGGACAGGTAACCTTGGAGGTATATAGACTAAGTCCAAGCATGCAGACACAGTCAGGAAAGCCAAAGCCCAATTAGAATTGAATCTGATGAGAGACATCAAGGGCAATAAGAAGTGCTCCTTTACATTCAGAGGGAACAAAAGCAAGACTATGGAAAATGTGCACCCACTGCTGCAAGAGACAGGGCCCCAATGACATAGAACATGGAAAAGTCTGAAGTATTGAATGGCTTCTTTGCCTCAGTCTTCACTATCAAGCCCAACCTTCAGGAATCCCAGGCCCCAGAAGCAGTGTGAAAGCCTGGAGAAAGGAAAACCTATCCTGGGTGGAAGAGGATCAGATGAGAGAACACTGAAGCAAAACAGACATATGTAGGTCCATGGGACCTGACCAGATGCACCCTGCAGGTGCCAATGGAGTTGGCTGATGTCACTGTGAAGTCACTCAATAGTCTTTGAATTATAGTGATGATTGGGATAGCCATTTGAAGACCCAGCAAATCTCACTCCTATCTTCAAAAAGGACATAAAGGAGTACCTAGGGAACTACAGAAAAGTCAGCCTTGCATCAGTCCCTGGGAAAGTGATAGATCAATGAATCATGAAAACAATTTTAAGGCACATTAAGGACAAGAAAATCATCAGAAGTAATCGTCATAGATTCAACAATAGGAAGTCATGCTCGACCAATTTGATAACTCTGCAATGAAATGACCAGCTTGGCATTTGCAAGGATAGCAGTGGATATTGTCTACCAGGACTTCAGTGGGGCTTTCAGTGTTGTCTTCCATAAAATCTTCACAGACACACCATTGACGTGTAGGCTTGATGAGCCGGACTGCAAGGACTACTGAGCCCAAAGAGTGGTGATCAGTGGCAAGAAGTTCAGCTGAAGGCCAGTAGTTAGCAGTGCACCCCAGGAGTCAACCCTGGGTTCAGTTTGTTTCAGCATGCATTAATGATCTAGATGATGAGGAAGAATGCCACCTCAGCAAGTTTGCTGATGACATAAAACTGGGAGGAGTGGCTAATACACCAGGGGATTGAGCTGCCATCTGGAGGGACCTCGACACACTGGAGAAATAGGGGGACAGGAATCTCATGAAGTTCAACAATGAGAACATCGAAGTCCTGCTATTGAGGAGGAACAACCCTGGCACCAATAGATACTGAGGGTTTGTCAGCTGGAAAGCAACTCGGCAGAAAAAGACCGGGGAGTCTGGGTGAACACCAAGAGGACCATGGGCCAGCAGTGCCGTGTTGCTGCAAATAAGGCAAAATAATATCTAGGAGGAGTGCTGTCAGCAGGTGATCCTGTCCCTCTACTCAACACTTGGAGTACTGTGTCCAGTTCTGGGCTCCCCAAAACAAGAGAAATATGGAGGTACTGGAGAAAGCCCAGGAACGGGCCATTAGGACAATTAACTGACTCTCATAAGAGGAGAAAAGCTAAGGGAGAAGGGACTGTTCAGCATAAAAAAGAGAAGACTCAGGGAGAATCTTACCAATGTATACAAGCAATGCAGAGTGCAAAAAAGATAGTCAGGCTCTTTTCAGCAATGTCCAGCGACAGGACAAGAGGCAATGGGCATAAACTGAAAAGCAGGAGATTTTGTCACAGCTTTTTGCTGGGAGGGTGACAGAGCAATAGAACTGGTTTCCTAGAGAGGTTGTGAAATCTACATTCTTGGAGACATGGTCCTGGGCAACCAGCTCTAAGTGACCCTCCTTGGGCAGAGCAATTAGACTAAATGACATCCAAAGGTCCCTTACAACCTCAACCACTCCATCCTCAGATTCTGTGATTCTCAGAACTCATTCCAACCAAAAAATCCCCAAGGCTGGACACTATCTTGGCCTCCCAGGAAAAGGTTTTCCTCTGTGGGCAAACCTACTCCAGTGCCTGACTGCCATCTCAGATGTTTTTCTTTATATCCAGTCTAAAACTTTTGTTTCAATTTATATCCATCACCACTCATCCTCTTACCAAGCATCACTGTGAGGAGCCTGACTCCATCACCTTGATGGAAAA
Organism: Aleadryas rufinucha; assembly: GCA_013397815.1. Taxonomy (NCBI): domain Eukaryota; kingdom Metazoa; phylum Chordata; class Aves; order Passeriformes; genus Aleadryas; species Aleadryas rufinucha. The sequence goes on along the minus strand of VZTH01008168.1, from coordinate 490,728 downwards.
GAGATGCTGCCCCATGGACTTTGGCAGGTACTCTGAAGCAATTTCCTTTTTCTGGCTGAACAGGCCCAGCTCCATCATCTTCTCCTCACACAGCAAGTGCTCCAGCTACCACCCATCATGATGGTCCTCCTCTAATTGCCTCCAATTTAAAGACATATCCCTTGAACAGGGGGGCTTTAAACTAGACACCGTATTCCAGATGTGTCCTCACATATGCTAAGCAGAGTTGGTTCCCTGTCTCTACTGAGTCCTTTTTAGTCTATGTCACAGAAATATTCTCTTTTTCCCTATTTTACTATTTGTATAAACCCTTCTGAGCTCAATTATCAACTTCTTCGGCACAATTTTCTTGTTCTTCTCAAAAATAATTTACAGGTTGTGGAACTGTAAAAGGTCACAGTTCAAATGAGCAGATACTCTCTTTGAGGTAAAATTGCCAAGTGCCATGTTTCCTGTGGGTTTACAAGTTTATTCATAAATGACATGGGCTATGGTGTGGCCTATGGAGAGCCATGTAGGAAAGCCTTCAGTGCTGAGCACACCAGGCTCAAGTAACTCATTTTTTCAAAGACTAGGGCAAGACTAGTTCCAGAGTCTAAAAGGATTTCCAGTCATGGGCAGAATGTAACCAGGCTACTCGTTGTAAATAGGTCTCAGCTCCCAGGAACAGTTTATGCATGCAATTCTGTTGTCACATTTAACTTGTAAAGTGAAATTTTACTGCAGGCAAAGATCCCACTCTACCACACAACCACTGCTTGTTCCTCTAAGACATTACCATAATCTGCCTGTTGCTGTAGGAGAGCTCTGTGTGTATAGAGAAAACAAAAGAAAAATGCATGTTTTATTGAAACCGTATTTTCTACATAGAATCTAAACTGGAGACCAAATAAATACATACCTTCTTCTCATCAACAGTATTCGGATTACTATACAATGGGTCCTTTGCAAGCCATGAAACCAAAAGAGCATTTTTTTCCCAATTTTCTTTTGATGTCAAAACTGTATCAGAAATAGATCTGAACTCCTGACAGAAGAGAGCTATGCTGCCTTTCTCACTCATGTGGGTATGGCATGCCCAGCCAAGAAGAAACATCAAGTGCTTCTATATTATGTTCAGTAAGGAAAGAAATGGTTTATGAAACCTCAGTCCTTCCTCTCACCATTGACTGACTGAGATTAAAGGAACAAAATGATGACACCCATGGTAATGCACGACAAAAGAAGGTCACTTTACAGTTTGAATTTTACAGGCTTTATTGTTTTCCAACTCAGAATATTATATAAATAAGAATGCTTTTCCAGTGAAAACATCTTGCACTAAGATGTTCTATTGTGTAACTATGTACAGAGCTATGAAGTAGGAGAGAGAAGTACAGACTAACAGCAGCAAGGCTAACAATGTAACACTGCAGTCTATAGTATGGAATATTACCACAGAGTTCTGAGGCCTTTATTGGACACTAACAATAGGGCTGAGGAAAGAAAAGAGAAAATACCCCAAGGCTACAATCTGACATAATTGAGACTGTAGGGACAAGACAAGGAAAACAGAGTTACTGAGATTGTACAGTGGTGTCAATGAGCAGTAGGAACTGTCAGAAGCAGGAGTGACCCCAGCATACACACCTGTTAGCTCTTGACTCTTCCTGTTGCCAAATGGATGAAATGTAAGCATGAGGTAAATAAAGGATGCTAACATGCAGAATCACAACGCCTGCAGTCTCCAGCCCCATGATGTTTCATTTCCAAAATGTTACATTAGCTTCTACGCTCATTAGATTTTACAATGGCAAAAAAAGCAGCAGAGAGTAACTAATCTGCAATAAATGTGTCATAAAATGAAAAAGTTTAATGTGCTTCTAGAGAAGACTGTGAAAAATTATTTAAATTACCAGGAGATCAAAAAGGCTTACTTGTCAGCAACTCAGAAGTTGATTGTATGGCCTTCATGAGCTCTTTCTGGGCAAAAATATCACTCTCTTCTGTGTTTTGCTTTTCTTTGAGGTCTGTGCATAGGGAATAGATTTTATGTTTTCAGTATCCCTGCCAATCTATTTCTCTAAGACGAGAACATTTAACTTGGTTTCAGCAACAGCTGTATCCTGCAGATAAGCAAGGGGGGAGGATCAAGGATGTCTGTGGTTGTTGGTAAGCCACTTTTCTGTAAGCCTCAGGCTGGTGCCTTCTACGACTGCTTAAAGACATTAGCGTCACCAGCAATGTCCTCAGGCCAATCAGTAAATCATTACCCCAAAAGCAGTACCAATTTTAGTTTTTAATGTTAAGGGTAATTTGTTCCATGTTGCTAATTCTTAATGCAGCTAATAAGATTTTACTTTTCAGCTGCATTCATGCCTTCAATTAATACCAGTAATCTTCTGTTTGCAGAACTAAGTTTTGCTCTCTTCAGCAAGAGAAATGGTAGCTTCCTGTCTAGTGGCATTGATACACACTGCAATTCACCCTACCCAACTGATAAATCACTGGCAGCTATGACTTGCAATTACAACATGTTCAAAAGGGTAACTATCATGCAGTTTCCAAAAATGAAAGGGATATAGAATGTTTCACAGAGGTTTAAGTAATTTCAAAGCTTCTATCGTCATGGTAGTGCCTACTTCAATTTTTTTTCTGCATTTCTTCCTGTTCAATGTGTTCCTGAACACATTGCAGATGCAGATGGACAGTGATGTATGCGTAGAATACAAAATCCCAAAGTTTTATCCCATGCACTAAGCTCTATGTCACTGTAAATGCATGGGGTTTTGAGACATCTTATCTTCTGATTTGATTTCTTACCAGTAATTGGTCTTCCACACATGATAAAGATTAGGAATTCTATTTCAACTGTGTGCCAAATACTTGTGGAAGCAATTACCTAAATCTCCATATTTTTTTTCCTGCAAAGAAATATACTTTGATTGGGGTATAAAATACAGAAAGAGTTAGATTTTCTTTCATGTGAAAATTCCTTCTCCAATTCTGAAACTGGAGTAAGTATATACAATTAAATACAAAGCCATCTATGCCTTATTACACATCAATAAAATAGAGAATCTTGAAAGGTCTTAGGAACACAAATCACTTCACCCAAGCTAAGAATGCTTTCAGATGTATGTACTACTCCAAAAAGACCTTGTTAAGGTAGAAATAAGGAATGTATTTGTGAATTCACATATTATCACTAATATCTCATTCTGCTCCAATCTTCAAATTCTGAATTCAAATGTTTCTAAATTCACCAAAGTCTAAATATTTACCAGAAGAGGTAAACAGATTTTATGTATAAATCAAAATGTTGCTTCAAGTATTTACTACTTTTTCTTCAAACATGTTCCTGTTTTACAGTGAGGATAGAACTATGTTGGGAGGATAGAACTCATCTAGTGCTATATAGCTAAAAATATGATGAACTATGAACTATTCACCCCACAGTCCTTCTATGGTCAATGGAACATGTTCATTTACGTGAACTATCTTAGGAATCTGTAAGGTAGGAAAGATGAATCTTACTCATTAATTATCAGATACAAACGATAGATTTTGAGTTTTGGTGAAAATACCCTAATTAGAAGCAGTATCTTAGGCTTTTTTGCTTAATACAAGCATAAACACAATATTTTGTGGTATTTTGTAACTTCACCGTGTATGAGTAGATTTTATCTCCCCACCTTCTCCAAGTGCTAACCTTTTTGTCAGATTCATCTCACACAAACATCCACATTAATGTTTTGTCTACAAAAAACAACATTATGTTAAATCTTGCTTTACATCAGAAAAAAAATCTGCTATCATGAAAAATTCCACCCCACAGCAGTGGAAAAAAGGATTGAAAAAACATTTTTCATCACTGCAACAGCTTCTCTGACAAGGCACAATAATTATTTTCCAGCTCTGCATTTGTAGGCAGACAAAATCAGGAGACTTCTTCAAAACCTGCTTGTCTAAGTGAATCTGAAATATTTCTGACCGAATTAATGTGAATAAACTTGCATGGGTAAAATATTCATTTCTGAAATTAAAACTGGACTATCAGAAACTATTTTTAAGTTACCTGAAGACTGAGTTGAAATAAGAATTTTGTCATTAGCTAAAACATACCTCTAGCAAACATTCTCTTTGACATGTATATTTTGTATATTTTGCCACATACTCTGTTCCACTGCCAGAGATTTTAATTATCACTGTTTGCTAAATATACTTCAGCAAAGATATTCCAACGCTAATATAAATGTTCATTAGTTTGCCATTATATTCAGCACCCTTTCCCTGCACTTCTGCAGATCTAACCACACTAGCTGCAGTGACCAAAACATCACAAAGCTACTTTTAACTGGAAATATTTAAGATGGAACAACTGATTACAACTGCAACCACCAGTACTATTTTTATTTATGGCCTCAGAATTATTCTTCATGAAACAAAAAAATGTGACATGCCTTTGCTTATGGCTTTCCTTTTCTTTCTATGACAAAAGCTTGTTTACTGGGCATATAGTCTAACAACAGATATCTCTCAGCAAACACTGGTGAAGCCACAGGAAAAATTCAACACTGCCTTATTTTATCTGCACAGTTTGGATGGTATTTTTCTTGGCATTGTTTTATTCATGCAACTGGAGATTAAATGAGACAATGGTACAAATTAATTAGCTCTTAACTATTCTGTTCATCAATATCAAGGCTTGCTTTCCCATTCAGGACAAAGAGGTAGTATTTGTCCTATTACCTATTAAAAATAATTTTGTTCTTTACTTTGAGAATAAGAAGACCTCCTATCCAATCCATATGGTAGATATTAACATCATCCTAAGCACCAAGTACACAGGCATTCCATCATATATTTTTTCAATTACAGTCTAAGAGAAGTGTCAGTGTTGCAGTTCAGCAAATTCTGGGGTTCTGGTATTACTACTTGCTCTCTGAAGAGTATAATTTGTTTTCAGTTGTTTACTATTTCAAATTACTTTTTTGGAAGTTTACAAGCTCAAGCCCTTTCCACAGTCACAAATATAAATTCTCGTTTGCAGAACACTATCTTCACATGGGAAGTATCAGCTAAAGGTATTACTGAGAAACATCCACTCAAAACAGTTAACTTTTAATGCATTTTAGCAAGGTCTCCTGAAGTTACAGATTTTTCTGTGTAACTGATTTGTGGTGAGCAAGAAAATATGTATTTAAACTGCCCTACTTATTTCTGCTTTGATTTTTTTCAATTAAATCTGCCTACTTATAATGCACTTATTAGTCTAACAATTTTATTGTGCAGTATTAATTTTTAAAAGCCTTTTTTTTTTTCTTCAAAGAAATGAATTGCACTATACTGGGATAAAGATTATAGTCATAACAGTTAAACACAAATCAAATTCCCATGGCTTACACAGCTAATTAGATTAGCAAGGAGTTTTCACAAAACAAGGGATATAAAAATATAAAATATCCATTAAAAAACTGATTAATACAGGAAGACAATTGTTGTGGGGAGTTTTGCTGTTTAAATGATCATTAAAAAGACTAACTGCAATCAGGCAGACAATGTAACTTTACCAACAGTGAGACTAGAAGATAAGACACACTAAGAAGAGAACAAGTTAGAGAGAGTTTTTAGATAACATTTTCAAATTTCAAGGTGTCAAGAATATTCAGAGACACATCTAAGATGAACTCTGAGCTACCAGACACTGTTTTATGAGAATTGTGAGGAACAAGTAAAGATCCAAGAGAAAAAGTCAAAGCAAATGCCTATCTTTAAAACTGGGATACAACAGAAAACTGGGAGTTGCAGAAAAGACAGCCTTACTTGAGATTATTGAAAAAAGTTATCCAAAAGGAGAGTCAAGCTCCTTTCCTTTTGGTTGTGGCAGGACAAGAAGCAATGGGCACAAACTGAAACACAGGAGGTTCCCTCTGAACAGCAGAAAACACCTTTTCACTCTGAAGGGACCAAGCACTGGCACAGATTTCCCAGAGAGGTGTTGGAGTCTCCAACTTTGGGGATATTCAAAAGGCATCCAGACATGATCCTGGGCACCCAGCACCAGATGACCTCTAAAGGTCCCTTCCACGTTCAACCTTTGTTTCCATGACAATACAAAGCAATAATGGAAACAAAACATCTGAAGCTTAAAAGATATTAAAATTATATGCAATAGTCAAAATAGTTTTGTCAAGAATAAACTGTGTCAAAATAGTCTTCCTATAAAGGATAATGAGAGGGACAGTAGAGATTATAAGGCTTTCTGCTCAGAACTTTGAAACTTAAGATGCAATTTAAGAAAATGCCATCTACAGAAATTGCTTTTAAGATTGGCATTGGAAAAGCTAACCAGAGTAGTTTACTGTCAAACTAGGAGACAACGAGCAGAGAAACTCACCAGAGTTTTGTTTCTGATCCTGGTCTAGTCAATATTTATTTGTATTAATAAGCTGAGTATGCATTTCAAATCTGGAGATGACACTACCATAACTAAAGCTGTAAGCACTGTGGAACAATATAAATCTGAAAACTGCAAAAGTCATCAGAAAAAACAGATAAAATTCAACTAGTCTAAGGTACTAGAACCATGAAAGAATAAGCAACAGAATAAAGGTTGAAGCCATCTCACTACATGAGTCAGTTGCATAATGCTAAACAGCAGTTCTACAAAGAGGGACATAAGTTTTGCAGTGGGTCACATGCTGAATCTGAAGTAAATGACTACAGCAAATGGAATCATCACCCTGCTGAGGATATCACCTCTGTGAAGGGCACGTGAGTTACTTCCCAGGGCTACTGCAGAGTTAGCTAACACAGCAAATCCACTTCTGTGTTTCCCATTTATAAACTTGAGGATTTCACCTTCAGAGGATTAAGAGAATACTAAGGAATATTACAACATGGGGAAATATGACCAATGAAGGACAACTAATATAAATGGGATCTTTAGTTCAGAAAAGAAGTGATAGACAAAACAGCAGCCGTCAACACTTAATAGACTGCCAAAATGAAGAAAAACTAAATCCTACTATTAGTTCTGTCATAAATACGACAAAGATCTTAAGAATGGTCTTAAGTTTCCAAAGGGTAGATTAATTCAGACAAGAGAAAACCTGGTTTTAACTGCAAGGATAAGGAAGTACTGGAACAGATCATGTGGAGGACTTGCAGAATTTCCCTACTACAACTGCACACACAGAGGTTACCCAGAAACCTAGAAAGTCAATTTAGGTAGAGCAGGTCCTCCCATGGGACCTCTCAGATCCTTTCTATGATTCTTTTGATTAAGTCTTCCTATCATGACTCATAAAAGGTATTCCAAAGTTTTTTCACTGTCAGCACTTCTGCCTGGATTTAGCTGAAAGATAAGTAAAAGGAGGAGATGCACTCTAATGTAAAACTGAGTGAAAGTCAAAGAACATTTTAGAGATGGAAAAGCGATTGCTTAATGGGTGAATTAAAATCTTTATCATTTCCTGAGTGGGGAGACTATTGAGATAGAAATCTTTTATTTGTCTTCAAAAGCCAGACTGATTAACTTTTAGAATTTTTCTCAGTAGGACATTAGCAGAATGGATATCTCCAAAAAACAGACCTTCTCCTTCACAGACAATTCAGCCTGGCTGGCTAATATTGTCTCATACCATTAGATACATGTACATTTCCTCCAAACCGACTATATGACAAAACTTCATACTGAGAGAAGACATTTCTTACCGGCTTCATGGATTAGATGTTTTTTTACTTTTTTATTGGACAGATCTAAACTGATTTTGTAATGCTCAGGTTGATGGAAAGGCATGGCACTATCTACATCTTCCACAACTCAATCTGCTCTTTGAATAAGTACATCTTTCATTCTTAAGCTCATACATAGCCATGTCTAGATGAAAAAACCTAGATGAAAACAGAAATGCTCACACATTCCATGTAGTTCAAGAAAAGCTGTCATAAAAAAAACCCAAAAAAAACCAATCCAACCAATCAAAACAACATTAGCCTACATCATCTTCTGAAGCACTCGACTGTAAACAGGTGAAGCAAGGATCAGAGGTTAATATGCAGCTAGTGCCTAAATGATAAACAACAAGCAGTGTGTAGGCAGGGAGGACGGGAGGAGTGCTAACTATGGATTGAAAGACTATATTTACATACATTCCTTAGGTTATTGTTGAAAGCAATGCTTTAAAGTCTACCTATAAATTTATAGGTGTAATTTATGATATTGTCTAGCATTTCAGTGGGTCATTGTTTTTAGAACTATTTTTTGTAACCTTATTTTACTATTGAGTTGCACAAACTTAGCTGATATTAGACAAATCTAGTTCGAGTTGACTTTCTTCCATGAAATGAAAGCCATTACTATGACTGATAAAGCATGCTAACCCTAAAGATGCAGTAGATGTTTAATAGGGGTGATTCATTTTTTTAATTCTTTGACCCATGAAATTTTTTGCTCTGCAAGGTGGTGACCAAGAAATATTTCTATCTCCACCATTACTTTTAAAGGAATTAAAATTTGGAACCCTATCCGTTTCCAATTTTTTAAACAAAGTTGATATCCTAGTAAGTGTCTGAAGAGGGCTGTCATGCGAGTTGACAAAATATTGGGCTGCTTTTGAAGTCGTGTAGCAAGTATGAAAGATTAACAAATAATTAATTCAACAAGTTCTGCCATGCTATTCTTTGTGAGTCCCCCACAATTTTCTCAGATATGTTTTTTATTTAAAGTCTTACTTCTTTAAAACATTCATTTAAAATTTTGAAACTATTCCATATTTAAGAGCATTCCTAGTCTTGGAAAGGATGCAACACTCTGAAGCTGTTTCTGAACAGATAAGAAACAACTATCATTAAAGACCTAATGCAAACCCAATGCTTACTAACGTATCTATAAATACTCTCAAAAAGCCACTTAATTTCCTTTGAAAAGTCATTAAAACATAATGAATCTTTTTTTAAAGCATATAACCCCCCCAAATGCTGAAAATTCCTAACACAGTTGAACCCAAAAGTTAGCTTAAAAAACAGGTTTATTCACACAATATACTCCTACCTCCCTCTAGATATTCTAAGAGAGAATGTGACTTCTTGTCACTAACTTAAACATACAGACAACAATGTTGTTCAAAGTCACAAAATACTGATATAGACAACAATGCCAATGATAAAATACGGTCCCTAGAATTCTTAACTTCCATTCTTCCAGTATCTGAAACACAAGAATCTCTTCAAGAACATCATAAATCCACTTTGTAACTGAAATGCTACAAAGACTGAAGACAACATATCCTTGCCTTAACTTTCCAATTTGCTTCTAACCTCCCCATGGTTTTGTGTGTCAGTCCCAGCCTCCCATATGTCTGTTCCTCCCACAAAAAAGCCTCTACACTTTCTCTGACACTAACTTCTATGAATAGAAAGCTCTCTCTGAGGCAACCTGAACAAGGCAGCTTCCCTCTCTGTATGGTCCCCTGATGATTTTATAATTTAACTATTGCAATCGAGATGATGTAACACAATGCAAAACAAACAGATGGGCAAGAGATATAAAGTGTGGCAAGGCCTAAACTGGAAAACATCACTGCCAGAAATATTGTTGGGCTCACAGCTGCTGACATTGCTCCTGGGATGTGTGCACACCAAGGAGTTGCTGGCAGCTGCGTTGCTGGCTGAGATTTGCGGCATGTGGTTCTACTTACGTGCCACAAGCTGGGCTTTGTTTGCTTACTCCACATTAACATGTGCCTGCATGCAAACCTGTGGAGATAAAAGGTAATTCTGGATGCCAAAACTCTGTTGTGTAGATCAGGCATGTTTTCCTATGCTGAAAGAATGTGATGAACAAATGGGGATTTTTTTAATGAGGCACGTTTATTCTGTGACTGCAGCATAAAGATCTGGAGGCACCATCTTAGAATTAACTTGAGTAATGGCACCAACCTAGCTTTGTGATTGGTGCTCAAAAGGGTAAATCAGCATATCCTAGCTTCTGTGCTCCTGCAACAGGCTGCTCAACTATATCAGAGGGTTTATTTAAATGTCACTTGGGCACCTGTAGTACTAAAAGGAATTCTGAGATGGTATGGAAGAAAAATAATCAGCCCCTAGCAAATTTCTTTCCTAATTATTATTTCTTCATGCTATCTTTATTTGACAGAAGGCGTAGTTCATCAAACATATAAAAGCAGAGGACTAGAGACATTGCTTTAAGGAAAAGAAACTTAAAAATGAAGAAGTATTGATAAAAGGATGCAAGTATTATAAGCCAGTGCAAATTCAGTGATAAAACACAAGAGAACGTAGTAAATCAAACCCCCAAGTACTCTGATTGTTCAGTCTCAACTCATCACTCTGTAGACCATGACTGGGCAATGGCATTTCCACTGCAGTTATGGACTAAAGCCAGGAGCAAGAAACACTTGATGGACTGAGCTATACAAATTAAGTGATCAACTGGAACAGCTGAAGAAGGGCAATAGGATTCCAGTTGCCTGAACTGTTTCAAATAAGCAGCATTTTTTAAAGTTGCCAGTCTCCTGAGAAAATTGCCTTACTGTTCGAAGAGGAGCTCCTTCCCCTAATACTCACATCTGATGAAACTAAATACCTGCTTTCTCACAACTGAGAGGAATGCAGTGCAAACAGAAGAGTCTGAAATTAAGTACTGTAAATCGGAGATATTTACAGATAAAAAGTAATAGATATAGATGCAGAAGTAACATTTCAGATGGGTCAAAAGCCATTATGGGGACAGAAGGCATTTTCAGAAGACCATGAATACTGAATTTATACCTTATTTCCAGCAGAGTAGAATCTCTAGAATCTAAAATAGCTGGATTAACATCTGGGCTGCTTTGAAACAGACAAGCACAAACAAGTATTTTTATTTTGTTCATTATTTCTTCCATTCCTTCACCAAAATGAGCATTTTTATGGGGTAAATATGAATTTATAAACAGAAACAGGTAATAGAGGTACTCTGCATCTATTCCTAAAAACTTAACTCTTCATTCTAACAAGCTTGCAAATTACATACTGATATGTAACAAGATAACACAGTTGAATTACACAATTATCTGCAAAACTGGTCCACTTTCAGTTATTATTCAGGTGTAAGACGGCATGAAAGGAATGGGTTGATGAGGCAGGAGGATATAATGATCCATATACTTTTTTATTGAGGCGAAAGATTGTTTTCTGATGCAAGGACGACGGAAAAATTTACACAAATGCTCCCAAAACCAGTCAGAGACTTTGAGAGAGAAGACATCATCGGCCACAGTTCCTACTGATTTAATATGACAGAGGAGACTGCAGCTTCATTATCTGGTGATATTTTATTTATTCGTATTTAATTAATGCATATCATAACAATTTGGAATTTGACTGCGCTGCAGAAGATGAGGGAAGGAATGAAGCTGCTCTGCTGCCTGTACTAACACATCTGCTTCACAGACCTACAGGGATTCACTCGGTCACAATACATAATACAAGTGAAAAAACACTTATATTCTACAAATGAGTGACAAATTCTCTGTATTAAAACTGGGTGAAATAAACAAAGATGACTTCAAAATTCATGTATTGGACATGAAGAAATCTATTTATCTTCATTATAGGCTGAAAGTGTTTGGGTAAAAATCCCCAATTTAGGTGAACCATGAGGAGAAAAAAAAATGATGGCAGAAGAAGAAAAAAAAAAGTAACATGACAAATTAGCAGAACCAAACCTCTCCCCCAGAGGGAGGGAGAGGTGAAGGCCAAAGGGTAGATTAATCTTGCTATATCATATGGTCTTGATCTTAAAAATTTCTCTGCGTGTTTAGCAGAAATCACACGCACAAGGGGGAGACTTTGAAAGGATCAGGAGCCAGAGCAGATTAAGATGAAATGGGGCCAGATCCAAAAAGCCGTCAACCTCCCACCCTTTCCTGCAGACTCCCATGTGGGCAGGAGATTGTTTCGTGGCTCCACAGTGCTCGTCTGTGCTGAGCTCGTTGATGAGTGCTCTTTCTCCCCATGCCTCTAAAAGAGAAGGATTTTTGACTTCTCTTTTCACCACAGCTGTGTATGAGCCACAGCTGTGGATACAGGTCTGAGTAACTCCTCTTACATTGTGGCCCCAAGTTAATGTGCAGAACCTGGCTGATCCAACCTCACCAAAAAAAAAAAAAAATGGATCCACACCTAGCCAAAATAGAAATACTGTTTTTAAAAAAACAAAAGAAATGAGAAAATTCTTTATGTCTGCTTTAAAACAGAAATTTAAAAAGAGAAAAGGGGCTCAAGCAGATGATCAGGTTACTGCAGCTTACCCAGTTGCTGAGTGTCAGTTGAGTCAGAGCCATTTTCTGCATATATGCATGGTAAAAGTGAGTTAATGCAACATGGCTTAGCTGAGCCTACAATAGAAGATTTAATTATGTGCACATGCACAATTTATACATCTGAGCTGATGTGCGATTACTTTTCAAGCTACTGAAATTGCTTGTATACGCAAACTTTAAAGTCAACCAAGCAAATAATTTAGACTTTAAAAAAAAGGAATTTAAAGGGTTATAATATAATCTATTTATTTAATCACACGATGACAAAAAATGAAGAAGAACCCCTAAAAAGTATAAGCACTCTTTTAACTATTTTAACTATTGTTCTGAAAACTCAAATGCATCAGTATGGAAAGCTGTTTTACTAATTTGCTTTCAGAACAGCCAGGTGCAAAAGCATATGTTCATTCACATAAATCTAACAGCAGTGTTTTCACTCTCTTTTAAGATAAAAGATAATTTGTTCCATGATTTACGATCTCACTGACTTCCTGTATTGAATTAGGCAGCTGAAACAATCCCTATCATCCTGCAAATTGTTATTAATGTGGTAGCATACACACATACACTGACTGATACGTTTTATTTGAATTCATGGAGGGTGAGGATAACACAGTAATTCCATGAGAAAGGGTTATACAACCACTAATGACAAACTATTACAAACATCCACTCGGAACTTCCACACAAAGCATGCCAGACACACAGACACATAATTCCCAGTTTTACACTGGCACAACTATTGCAATCTGCAACTTGAGAGAAACCTTGTGTGAATCAGATGCTGTGTTCCTCATTTTTCATTATGAAGAGCAGCTCAACAGACACTTTTATAGATGTTGCTGTACACGTTTATTTCAGTTCCTCCTTCCTTATTGCTATTTTTTCTCAATTTCCTAATTAAATGACTTACATTTGTTTGCTCTTTCAATATTACCCTATAAATGTCTACCAATCGAGTTATTAGTCACCGAACTAGGCAGAACTCTTTCTTCTTCCCCATAAATTTTCCCTGCAACCATAACTTCATGCTGGTTTCCCCCTAATATTTAGATGTGCTTGAATGAAATGCGTTGGCTTGTACCTAGTGCAACGCACGTGTTTATGGAACACAGCAGGCACTACTCCATTTTCAAAAGACATAACAAAAGAACAGCCATTTATGAAAGTTTTACTGTTTCTGATTCTCACTTCCTCTTTACCCCGCACCTCTTCCCAGAGTCCAACTAGAACATCTGGGTGCACTGGATTAAATAATGGACTCTTTGTTTGAAGAAAATTCACAGGAATCATAAAACTGCTCTTAAGACAGGAGAGGTTACTGTATGGGAGCCAGGACAGGAGGAAGTCAAGGAGTCAAATGGAGAACTGTGCTTCTTCAGGACAGAAATGTACATGTATCACTCAGATGTGTGAAGTTCCACCACAGACACCAGAGTCCTGGTGAAGTACAGAGCAGCCAACTGTCATGGCAACATGGGGATCCTCGTCACCTCCTCTCCTTGAGGGAAAAGGCAAGGCTTTTGTGGATGGACTGTAGTTCAAAGGAGACTGTAAAGAATTTTGTCTGATTTATTATCTTTGTCTATCTCTGCACAACTTTTGATATGTTTATGCACCTCAAGAAGGTGTAAGCTAAATTTTCTTTTGATAATTTACACCATGGAGAGAATAAAACAGCTAATAACACGTGGAGAAGTTATGCAAGAGATGTGCATTGTTTTTCCAGTTCAGCTTGGTGAGGAAGCTTTTTATATCAATAGAACTCTACATCCACCCTGGGTTTAATACAATGCATTGCTTTTTATTACTCTGGCAAATGAGCAATTAATTTCATTGTAATTTGAAAGTTAGTTTAAATAATATGGAAAGTTCTACAGCAGTAATTTTAGATATTATCACTGGTTTACGGTTTTGANTCATGCTGGTTTCCCCCTAATATTTAGATGTGCTTGAATGAAATGCGTTGGCTTGTACCTAGTGCAACGCACGTGTTTATGGAACACAGCAGGCACTACTCCATTTTCAAAAGACATAACAAAAGAACAGCCATTTATGAAAGTTTTACTGTTTCTGATTCTCACTTCCTCTTTACCCCGCACCTCTTCCCAGAGTCCAACTAGAACATCTGGGTGCACTGGATTAAATAATGGACTCTTTGTTTGAAGAAAATTCACAGGAATCATAAAACTGCTCTTAAGACAGGAGAGGTTACTGTATGGGAGCCAGGACAGGAGGAAGTCAAGGAGTCAAATGGAGAACTGTGCTTCTTCAGGACAGAAATGTACATGTATCACTCAGATGTGTGAAGTTCCACCACAGACACCAGAGTCCTGGTGAAGTACAGAGCAGCCAACTGTCATGGCAACATGGGGATCCTCGTCACCTCCTCTCCTTGAGGGAAAAGGCAAGGCTTTTGTGGATGGACTGTAGTTCAAAGGAGACTGTAAAGAATTTTGTCTGATTTGTTATCTTTGTCTATCTCTGCACAACTTTTGATATGTTTATGCACCTCAAGAAGGTGTAAGCTAAATTTTCTTTTGATAATTTACACCATGGAGAGAATAAAACAGCTAATAACACGTGGAGAAGTTATGCAAGAGATGTGCATTGTTTTTCCAGTTCAGCTTGGTGAGGAAGCTTTTTATATCAATAGAACTCTACATCCACCCTGGGTTTAATACAATGCATTGCTTTTTATTACTCTGGCAAATGAGCAATTAATTTCATTGTAATTTGAAAGTTAGTTTAAATAATATGGAAAGTTCTACAGCAGTAATTTTAGATATTATCACTGGTTTACGGTTTTGATTTTTATTTTTTTTTTTTAAGTTTGCATAGATCCAGACCCCAAAGTTAACTGCAGATCTTCTATATCTGGACTCAATTGTATCCAACAAAAGATTTCTACAGACGTAGCTATCTAAATATTTTATGGCTCCTCTAGCAATTTGAAATGGAAAATGAATCTCTATGGAAGCAATAGAATTTGAGGAAAGCAACGTGCTGCTGATCTCCATAAGATTAATTTTACATCTCAGGCGTAAGCTATTTTTTCTTTATGTACGTAGGGGGTGGGAAAATATGTGGTGATTTTACTGTATTGGTACTACAGAAGTGGAGAACACCTACATAAAGCAAAAGCCTTATGTTTCACTTCTCCGGACTTATTCTACAATCTACTAAGCAGCAAAGGAGACAAGGGACATTCTTATCTGTTTTCCCCTTTTTCAGCTTACTGGGAAAGAATACTGAACCAATTGGTTTAAGCTGTTATCAGATACAAGACCTAGATTCACACTGTAAGTCACCTCGAAAGCTGTCCAGCTGCATGACCTGAAGATGAGCCATGTTGCACACAGTAATGAGAACCCCCGTACTCATCCAAGGGAACCTTGGACTTCTCTAAGCTGGGTAATTTTTTCTGCAAATTTACCTGATCAAAAAGGTAATAATTTGGCACTCTTGTTCAAATAAACCAGTATGAAAAACAAAACTATGTATTTCATCTTCGAACTCTGGGGAGCAATGCAGAGTGACTGCAGCAAAAGATTCTTTTAGCATATGCATCAGTAAGGAAAATTCATTCTCAAAGCATGCTATAAAAGAAAACCAAGAAGCAACCCAGTTCTGCCCATTTTTTTCCATCTTTTTTTTTTTTACAAAACTGTTCCCCTCATTTCTATCGAATTTCTGTAACTTGCTACCTGTGCATCAGAAACTGACTGAATTGGTTTAGCAAATAGCCTTCTTTAAATACCATATCTCATATCCTAGGTTTTACGATTTCTATAATTAAATGGCCTTGGTATATTAGGAATTTTGTATATATGATGTACAGGGCTAAATGTCTTAAAGATAAAACAACAGAAAGCAGACCTTTCACAGTTTATTTCCCCCTCCAAATATTTTTAGACTTTTTTTTAAGCAGCAGATGTTTAACATGCACACTTCAGTACACATTTTCAGCTTGAACATCTTGATTTAAATTGAGTTACCATGAAGGAATTATGACAACATATAGTAGCTGATGATGTTCCTCTTGGATTATATTTGACCCCACACAAATCTTCTAATGAGACTTCCTATTTTTTTCCATCTTTTCTTAAATAAATTATACATATTACTGCAATGATATTTTAGGTTTGTTTTTAATTACGTTGATTTGTTTTCTTTCTTTTTTTTTTTTTTTACTCTGAACAGGAGATAAAAATAAAATTTGGAAATAAGTATTATTTAAGGGGTAAGAGTGTCTAAATATCACCCTTTTCAAATATTCCAAACTTGTAATCAAGCTTTCTTTTTTTGACAGTGAGTTTGCTTGTACCACAAGCAGTACCACCACCATAAGTAGGAAATCCTAGTGGCCACTCCAAACATGTAAGACCATCAAAGCCAAAGCATAAAAAATAACGAAGACCCAATCTGATTTGAATTACAAGAAAAAAAAAGAAAACATTAAAAGACTTTGATATAATAGTTTCTCCCATTAACGTAAATACATATCCCTATAATTCCGTTTTCACATTTGCAACACAATAGTTTTTGTCAGTAAAAAGAAAGGAACACAGGATACTTTTGTTTCAAATATCAGTAAAATCTTAAAATGAGGTGGTCTAAGAAATAGCATTCATGAGAAAATCCCAGGACACAGAAGCTTTGACTCAGTAACAATTTTGAAGAACACCTTTAACTCAGCCAGAAACAAAAATACTGTCTACCAGCATCTTACCACATTTTGAGGCTTATTCTGTCTCTCCCCTCTCTCCCCTCAAAATAGGCAGGGGTTTTGTCTGTTTTTGTGATGATATGCTGAAGCAATGAAGGAGTAGGAAGAGAAACTGGGAGGGGAAAATACAGGAGCTAACTGTGAAGAAGTTACTGCGGAAAGTGTGATCAACCATGCAGAATCTGAAAAGGGTGAAAGAGAAGAAGGACGCAGAGGACACTTTGTATTCCAGCCAGGAATGGACAATTAAGGACACCTAAGAAATCACATTTGAAGGGCTGCATATAACACAGGCAACACTGAGGCTGCAGCTGGAGAACAAGCAGATGACCACGAAGAGAGAATTTGAGAAGGTAACCTGAGGGGAAGCCTACCAGTGCCAGCTGTAAGAACAGTGGTGTCCTGGCAAAGGAAGAGTCGCAGTGTAAGACTAGTCTTTTAATTTCCAAGTCAAGCAAGCTGCAAGCATCACGTTTTAAGACGTTATTTGTCA
Organism: Aleadryas rufinucha; assembly: GCA_013397815.1. NCBI lineage: Eukaryota > Metazoa > Chordata > Aves > Passeriformes > Aleadryas > Aleadryas rufinucha. The sequence goes on along the minus strand of VZTH01008168.1, from coordinate 473,195 downwards.
CTGTTATTCTTATTATAGCATTTTTTGACTACTTTTTGTGTTGTTTTAAATCCTCTGGGTTGCCACAGATATTTGCTGAAGTTACCATTAGCAATCACATGGTGCTAGAAAATAGTCTGCTTTCACCATGGAGCTAATTTCTAATTTTCATTGTTCCAAACATGTCATATTGCAACATATACATTGGCATTATGAGGAGAAAGGGTACTATGACACAATTTCAGCAGAGGGACAGATGTAACTTACTTTTGCAGTCCTAAGACATCTTTTGGCTGAAAACCAAATGCCAGGGTTGCATTCTATTTCAGGCCTCAGATTTAATAACACGAGTTGCACATCTCTAACTTATCTTCTCATTTCTACATCTTTCAAAGGGTTTTAGCTCAATGTAACTTGCTTTTAAAATGACCTTTTTTTGAACAGTTCACATATCAAGCCAAAATTTTTTCCTCCCTCCAAAAAGTCATACAAGATAAAATATTTTAATAATACAAGTATTTATTTTCTTTATTTTTACCAAAGCCAGCTCACACTCCTAGGTTTTGATAACTCATCAAAAATTTTTGAACATTTTCATAGAATTCTTTGGCATAAAAGATGCCCAGTAAATTCTATTATGTTGTTTTGGAGGTTTCTTTTGTTTTGATGATTTATGCATTCAGACATCTTCCAAGCACCTGACTTTTATGAGGACTTGGGCCCTCAGGCTAATGATTGCAGGAAAAGTCCTAGATGGCACATTTGCATCATTCTCCAGACACCATACTTTACTGACATCCCAATATAAAATACACAATTATTTTCTTGCTCTGGTAATTAGTAGCACTATTTAAAATAATTTTTTTAAATAAAATAGCAAATTTTAAGTTTTGTACTTCTGAAGAAGCGCATGTCAAGAGATGTACAAAGAAACACCAAATTATACTGTACTCTGACTCATATTTATCACATTGACACATTTAAAAGGTAAGATATTTGGTACCAGGAACTTTTTCACAACTCACGTGTATAAGGTTGCCTACACCACATCATGAGCCCTCCTTTCTACTGCAAAACACATTATTGAGATTACATTAAGTGGAACATAACAGTTCACTTCAACTGAACATTCAACAATGTTACAGTTGAAGCTGCTTGATGCCTCCCATTATAAAATGTTGTTTACCAGTTCCTTATAAATCTTCATGAACACTTTAACTGTGGATCGAAATTTTTCATGTTTACTGTCTGTCCTCAGACTGACTGACCCAACTTAAAACTGATTCCCAAAAGACAGAGCTGGTGAGGGGAAAGTGCATTAATTGTCAGGTTAAAGAAACCAGAAAGAAGCAGTACTGGAACTTTCCCCAAACTAACTGATTCCCTAAAATGTCTCATTGATAAAGTTCAGGGTTTTCTTTGATTTATATAGATATGCAGAAAAGCAAAGGTATGGTCAAAATATAAACTAGAAACGTTTTCATATGATTAAAAGCCTTCTTTAAAAGTCTTCAAACCTTACAGAGATATTTTCTGAAGATCCTGCAGGCATCATGGAGGATCCATCTCCTCTACAGCTTCTGCTCATTGACTGCATGGTTGAGTGTGCCATGTTGTACAACCACCACTGAGCATCTCTTATAGGTGAGAGGCAGAACTTTCTTTAGAATTTCCCTTTTCTGATACTCTGGGGCTATGGTTGTTCCAGGTTGGAAAGGTGGCCTGGAGTTCACTTTTTTGTACTCTTGGTGCTGTCCTGCAAGGGACAGCAGAGGAAGGAGGAAACAGCCACACTGAGGCACTGGTGGACCCAAATAATGATGAAGTAAAACATAATTTGAATTCCCTTACATTTGTGAGTCTGATTTATTTAATATTCATACAGTACAATTACATAGTGTTTTGGATTTGGAGAGGTTTTTCCTTTTTTTTTTTTTTTGTTGAAACATTTATTTTAATTTTTTTATAGTCTTCTTTAAAAGAGATGTTTAAAAGCAGTAAAATTTTACCAAATACTAAATAGCAAATAAATAAATTACCTTTGATCTTTAAAAAGCAAAACAAAGCCAAACTGCAAAAAGCCTTCTGAAAAGGGAAGTGACAATCAATAGACCATTAAAGGAATAAAATCCCCCAGCAATGGAATCTGTATCCTGTTGATTACAGTTTTGTTCCCATCTGTGTAGGCACACATGCGTACGTCTGTCCAGAAAGTATTTTTAGTTCTTTCCTTAGTGTATCTACTCTCATAATAGTCCAGTTTTAGCTGTTTCCACACATCATTTCTATTTCTGCCCTTCTCTATCACAGACCACGCATTATCGCTCAGTTGCTTAAAACACGAGGGTAAAGGAAAACATGTGAACTAATTGATTCCTTTGGAGAAACTTGGAAGGTAAGGAGGACAGGGTAAAATTATAAGCACAAAATTTCTTGAGCATCAAGCTCCAGTGGCTTCTTACCAGCATTTCTAAACAATATGAATTATCCCCTGTCCTGTGACAAGATGAGCCAGCAAAGATGGGACACTTTCCTCAGGTGAGGAGTTACATTCTACGAAGGCACATCTTCAACACTGTGCATAAAGCACACCAGTAACTGCTGCACCACATTTGGTAATCTTTTGGCATCGTAAAGCTTAAGTATCTAACGACACAGATAATATATTAAGATGCATAAAGCAACATCTATTCAAATAAAATCCTTCTAACACCCAATTTAGCTGGCCCTGGACAATTATGTTTTCATTTTTCCCCTGTTTATCTGTGAAGCTACAGTTTCTAGCTAACCTATGTACTGTTTCATTCCCTAAGGATCAGATATTTAAGTATGAGATTTTAATTAGTGCTCTCTGGCTTTGAAATACCCAGGAGATACATATTACTATTCCATTTCATTTCGTTTCATTTTTCCTTCTTCATTACTGGGTTTGCAGATCACAAGCAACTTTAAAGAAAATGAGGCCAGCTTCAACTAGGCTAGCAATGATGGCAATCATATTCTGCCTAGTTAGGCACTTCTAATACACACAATATGTGGCATCTAAACGCTTTACAACCAGGAGGCCTGACAGCAATGCTACTTCTAATGGTAAATGCACAGCAAGTGTATGCTGCTGTAGGAAGAATGCACTTAAATTGTTAAAAAATTGTGGTTTGGGCTGAGGATCTTTTTTTCCTCTCATTTCTCGTGTTCTTCTGTAAACAGGCATTAACTAGTTTACCGAAGTTGTTCCCATTTATGAGGTGCTAACCACTGCCACAAAAATGTGCAATCTTTGTCATGAAGAATTTGACAGAAAGGAAGTATTAACATGTCTACACAGAACCGTACAGAAATATGGACAGGATGTAAGGACTTTCAACTAAAAGAAGGTAGATTTAGACTGGATATAAATAAGGAAGACATTTTTTACAATAAGGCTGGTGAAACCCTGGAACAGGTTGCCCAGAGAGGTGGTAGATGGCTCCATCCCTGGCAACAATCATGGTCAGGTTGGATGGGGGCTCTGAGCAACCTGATCTAGTTGAAGATGTCCCTGCTCATTGGTGGGAGGGGGTTGGACTAGACGAGCTCTGAAGGTTCTTTCCAACCCAAACTATTCTATGATGCTAAGATTCCGAAATTTCATGTCAGCCACACACGAAAAACACAGATATCAAAAAGCCAGTGTCTAATCTAAATACTCCTGTTGGCCAGAATTTGTACAGTGTGTGAGTAAAGGTATTTTAAAGTATCATTGTCATTAAAAAGGACATTGCAAACTCAGTGTAGCATCATGAATTATTTCCCAAAGGGAAGATGAAGATGTGGAAGCAGCTTTAAATAGTTTTGAGAAACATTCATGCAGGTTATTTTAAAAGGAGGAGAAGGACACTTTCCCCTCATGTCAATCACCGATTATTCTCTGTTGCCCATCCACTAACTGCACTATCAGGTTTACCAGAAGGGAGTTAAGTAATATCACTGATGAAAGATGTGAGACCTAAGTCTTATGGGTGAGTCCAGGAAGTTTATTTCATGCGTGTGGGAGGACAGGAAAAGAAAGTTCTGGAAAACGTGGTGAAAGTTAGCCACCAAATTTAGGAATACTTGTGGAAGAACAGGTAACATTAGGAACTGTTCAGATGAAAGGTAGTTTCTCTTAAGGGACGTCTGGGCCATTTAAAGGAGAATTATGTTCTAATCTCATTCAGAAAGCATCCATTATGTGTTTATAAGGCAAGTAAGCATCCTAAAACATTTTCTCTGTTACCCGGTGAGGAGAGAAACTGCTCATCTGAAATCTCTGCCATAGCCAATATGCTACCATGATCTAATTCATCATGGACATTCTTTCTCAAATTATGCCTACAAGTGACTTTTTTTCCCCAACTTACCATATAAGCAGAAAGCACTTTTCAGAAGCTTGGTCTCTTAGGATAGCAGGAAAGTTCACAGCCTTCCTACTGAACTGTTCTATTCTATTATTTCTTGAACAACTTTATCACAAAGTCATATTCATTGCTCCATTCAAGCATATGAAGAGTATATGAACTAACTAACGTGAAAACACAGACATAGGAATTGCTATACATCACTCCAAACTGGTATGTTGCCATTCATTTGAGGGTTTGGAAGTGTGTCCTCCTTATAACTGCCAATGATAAAGACAAAGAACCCACAGGTATGTCAATATCCTGGGACAACAATAAGATTCCTGTAGTTTAATGGAGACTACTTATTTTAAAAAGGAAACCTCACTTACATTCAACCACAACAATATAATTTGAAAAAGTAATATAAACAGAGTTGCTGGTAAACAACCCCTGCAGAGTTTCCATTACTAACAATACATATGCCTCTCTTTTCTTGGTAACAATCACTGAACATCCTTATTCAGGTTTCCTGTTGCAACAATACCTATCTATTTCCAGCATCATGAAGGAGCTCAGGATTCATTCTTAAGGAATGGTACAAAATGGACTGCAACAAAAGCAATCATTGAGAGTTTCTCTGTGGTCTTTCAGATCCTATGATTTCATGTATTAGATCTTGAGAGAATTAGCCTGGCACAGTCTTAGGCTAGAAACATTTGCCTTTATTTTTAAAAAGAAGAGACATAAAAAATATTTACGAAGATTCCACTTGATCTTGCAAAAATTCCTATTTTGCACTGTATCCATAAACTCCAGTTACTTTTAAACCATTCAAAGAAGGCCTATTGTACTTTTATACTACAAGCAATTCGTTATACATATAGTTGTATCTCCATCAATAAATGTGTGTCACCTATAGCAAGTTCCAAATACCTAATAAGCACTTGGATCAAATTCAGAGTCAGAAATAATGACACCATAGAAGTAACAAGAGGAAATACTCAATATCCTATCTCACTGAAGATGCAAGTTGTTAACGCACAATGCAATGCAAGTTGTATTAGCGTTCAACACAATAAAAATCCAAGGAATGCAAAACCTCGAAAAAAATCTATCCATTAGGTTTACTTCTAATGCAACACAGAAATACACAGTATCAGGGAGACTTTATTTTAGAATTTTATCAGAAAAGTTAATCAGCACTTCTTCAATGGGAGTTAACCCCTTTGACTTTAGCTAGAACCAAACCTTGGGGCTGAGAAGGTTATGCTTAAGAGACAACCCAGGAAAGGGATTGAGATGACAAAAAAAGCATGTTCTCCACAAATCCTGGGGTCACTTGAGATGACTGAAAACTTTTTAGCACATTCCTGGAGCCCAGACACAAAGTATTTGATAAGACTTTCAGCACTAGAGCTCATGAATAACCATGGTTCACATATAAGGAGTCTGATAATATATCAACTCATGAAACACTTCATGAAACTCTCAACCCTGACATTAACTGACAAAAGCTGTGCTTCTTCCAAAGCCACTTCACTCTTCAGACCAGTTACCAGACACAAGTGCAACACAGTAAGAATTTTATGTCTTTTAATAAGGCCACATGCTACTTCACTGCCCAAAATGTTCTGAAAATTTAAATGCACACTACATTTTTCAACCTGATTCAGACTCTGGAAACTCTAGGCATAAATGGGAAGATGAAGAGAAAAGCATATAATAAATGCCACAAGGCAGAAAAGGAATAACAGCACAATATTTGTACTGGGTTTGGACTCTTTTCTTTTTTCAGTGCTTGGGCACAAGTTTCTTCAAATTACCTACATGAGTTTTTTGGACTATCTGTACAATACCAGCTTGTAAGGAAATCCTTCTTTGCAATGTTAATGTCCCAGTGAGTTTAAGAACAGTCAAATAAGTGCTGTAGTGACATTCTTGTTGCACAAGATGTGATTATAAGGTGTGAAACATGGTCATTCTTAAGTAATTTACAAATTATACTTTTCTATACTTTTATTATATTTTTTTCCAATAAAAATTACTTTAAATTTAGTATAGGTTCACAAAGCACTGATAATGAAACTGTCTCACTCAGAAATGAGAAATATATGAGCCAATCATAAAACTCCAGAAAAAATTTAGGCATTTAGGAGAAAAATATTTATTTCACACAGTATGAAGGATATTGTTTAATCAACTTTAAAAGTAAAATTAACCATAAATTCTCTTTTGACTCAGATGCTCAATTAAAAAAAAACCGGCACTGTACTAACTGAAGAACACCATTTACTTAATGTATGTGAAATGTCTAAGATCACTGACAATAAGAACAAAGATACCTATAAAGACAAAACTGAAAGTACTGGTGTGATTAAGGAGCTATACCTATGGCACACTGGTTTATGGATGTGACTCAAGAAAGGGTCACGTTTCCTGGTGCTGGATTGTCATTTTCAAAGTTTAAGGTTCCTTCACTCTCAAAGTGGTTTCACGGACGCAAAATAGATTCCCAAGACTGAGGTCCACCTGGGTGACAAGGTGACATGTGATACAGCCATGCCAGTCAATGGAGTCAGCATGGGCAAGCAAGAATACCCACAAAGGTGCTTCATTCCATTACCTGGCAATTAGGACACTTACTGAAACAGATGACAATTAATATGTTTAATGCCTCTGTATTTTTGCTCGTAAGTGGTGGTGGATACAGATACTGCAAGCTATCCTAGGAAGGAAGGAGCTGAATGGAAGTGCTTTTTCTCCCTCATGCATGTCCTTACTTACTAGACTGTAGACACATGCACCTTCTTGCTTCCTACCTCTTCAGTTTCGTGTGTCTTGCATTCCTGCACGCAAAATATCAGGACACTTGTTTTGGAGGTGGAAAATGTGGACCAGTGCCAGTAAGAATCAGATTATTTTAGCCTACCAGGAAGTCATTGGTTCTGGTACCTCATACAGCTCTATCTATGCATAGGGCTTTAAGCTACAGTTACAGATTCATCCAGGACAAGAATATCAGGTATCCTGGAACACTGTCAAAAATGTTGGTTGTTCTGTGCTATCTTGCTGTGCACCTACAGTACTTATTATGAAACTACTGTCATGTTTACTTTGCATTTCCTGCAGGTTTTCCTCTCATCTTGTCCTTTATCAAACATCATCCATCCATCCATCCATCCATCCATCCATCCATCCATCCATCCACCCACTGAAAGGGAGTATTATATCCCAGGGCAGCAGGGAGGGTGTAGGTGTTGTGAAGGTGGTTGTAGGCTCTTTTTACACCATGCCTCTGACTTCCCTATAAAAAGTTGTATCCAAATCTAGACCAATTCACCAACTACCAATCACACACTTCTCCAAAGAATGCACTTATTCCAAATTTTAATGTGTGTAACTGGTATGAATTTGGTTTGGGTTGGCAGGAACATGTAAGTAGGTGTAGATTGCTTGTAAGGGGTAGGAAAAGGAGATGAAACTTTTAAAAATTCGATTTAAAAAATAGAGAAGGAGTTATAAAAGCTGTATTTTTTGTTCCACTTAAACACAAGCTGTTATGTAAGTGTCTGCTGCAGTAGGTCTGGTTTTAAAGAAAGTTAAAGAGGCACACACTGGCTCTCCTGCAAAACATAAAGTTATTTAACATACCTCAAGGAATTGAAAATATCAAAGACTGATTTTTTTCTAGTTAGTGCCTCAAATCTGCCGATAAGAAGAGTATTAAAAGTTAGCAGGCAGAAATTTTTAAATACCAAACCCATAAACTGATGTTGTCCAAATATATTAAATTACCTGGTATTGTAATGGCTTTTTAAAATAGCAACAATACTTGGGAGGCCCTCAAAAAAAAATGTTTACAGTGTCAAATATTAGTGATTTTGAATGTTTTTATCAAATTTTCACACACATAAGAAAAAAAAAATTGAGCTACAACATCAAAGAAATATCAAACCAACCAGAGACTAAGGAATATACAAATGGATACAGGAAAAAAGACAAAACTGGAGATTCAGACTTACTAGAATATGGATCATCTCAACAGTTACTTTTTACAGACAAATACCCATGCAGCAAACAATTAAAGACAGCACTCTTACTAAAGCAAAGTACTTTCATATGCTGATTTTAAACCAATATTCACACCTGGACTCTCATGCCTCACACCATGAGGTCTGCTGCAAGGTGGGCAACAAAACCCACCTGCCATCTACAGGCACATACAACTGCCAGACCACCCACATTTTTGTTTCTTCAACCTCCATGACAGTACCAAGCAGACTTATCGCAACATTGCTTTACCTATCAACAGAAAATCCAGAAATTAAGTCTCCCAAGTTAAAAAAATGTCAGAGACTCCAGAGCTGTCTCTAATTTAAAAATCCCTAGGCAGCTTTTGCCTCTAATATTAATGGGTTCTCCTTGAACGCTATCTGGTTCAGGCAATTAAATTTTACTGTAATTATTTAGATAAAACTAAAGTAAATAGGCTGAGTCATCCTGGCAATAGGCTAACAGCGGGATATCTGGAAAATGTGGCTTCACTAAGAACATCTGCTAACACCACAACACTTACTGAGGTGTGTAAAGTCCCAGTGATGATTGTTTTTTCTTCTGAGAAAGTTTAAATAATTGCAGATTGAAAATGCATGTTGGGTTGGAAATAGCCCATGAAACCATCTTTCATTCTGTGTCCCACAGCATACTTCAGAGACTGGTCAGAGGAGTGTTTTGAGGTTTACAAATGAGTTTATTCATAGGCTGATGTCCTCTCTGAAAACTCAAAGAGACTATTTTTATTCAATATGGAAAGTCAGATCAATAAAAAATGAAAGACAAGCTTTACTAATATCAGGGATTTTGCTTCAAAGGAAGGTGCAGAGCAGTAAATTCTGTTACTGTCTTAATATCCTATACAAACTCATTTTTTCCTGAACAGTGACAGGTCTTACTTGTACATGATACATTTTGCACTGACTCAACTTCTGCATTCTTCTCTGGGACAGTAATTTTAATTTATCCAAACATTCTGATTAGAAAGGGGGCTTTTCTCCCATGAAGTGTTTTATTTTTTGCTGAATATAGATGCCAAAAAATTGAGATAGTACTACACCTTATCATGACCTCAGTTTGTCATGGTTTGTTTGTTGTGTTTTTGTGGTTTTTTTAATCTCCACATCTGGCTAAAACCTTTACTCAAAATCAGCATAATTTTTGCAAATGTGACTACATGACTATTTCCATTGCTAGTTTTTGGTATAGACATCTTTACTAAGCAATTCTTTTTAGGCTTTCCATTTTCTGCCAGTTGAACTTTGGACTCTTACCAATATATTTTGGACAGATGCAAACCTAAGACAGCTTTTGGCTTGCTTTTTGGTTGAAATTCCAAACCTCCTCCAACATTCAAGTCCCCACCAAACTCTTAAGTCTAATGAACTTCACTGACTAATTCCTTTGAATTTTCAAATTGTTCTGTCTTAATATAATAAAACCTTTAATTATTGGACTGGTTTCGTTTTCTAGTCAACATAAATGAAATCAATATATGATTACAACATCTAATGCTCTTCCTAAGACAGCTTTTTTTGTAATATCATTATTATTAACAGCACTAAATCTAAATAGATAAATGTTCCCAGTTAGCATCAGTAGCAGTTTATCTGTAATATTCATCTGGGAAGTCTAATGCACCTCATAATATGTTATTATTTCTCCTGCTGCTAAGAACTATCACAGCTATGTATCTGCATCTAGTCTGAGCTATGATCCCAGAAGACTCCCACTAGAATCTCAGGAGAGAGATCCTCCCCAAAGTGATTTTAAAAAAGTATCCTGTTTTATTTTTGTAGGTTTGTTCTTATTAAATGTTTAAGTATTAATTTAAAATTTCCATTTTTGAAGTCAATTTCAAGCAATTTACTTGATCCCAAAGTTAGGCTCCCTGTTGTATATTTCCCATGGTTTCCCGATTTATATTTTTAAGCAGAACAGAATATAGCCTATCTTACAGCCCTGCAGTACACAGCAACTACTATGCAAAAATAAATCTATTACATTTTCTGAAATCACTTATTCTGCAGACATCAATACATGCTTGCAAAACAGAAAGAGCACGTGCAGTTTCAGATGGAAATAGTTTGCGTAAAGCTTCATCAAATTTGTTCTCTTCCAGGATTTTTTTTCTTCCTGAACATGGTGTCCTCGTCAGAAACTGCCTTGCTCTGTAAATTGTCTTCTTTTTTTTTGCTAGACAATATTAACAGTTCAAAGTAGCTGAGAAAAAAACTCCTCTTTTCTATTCCAGAGTAAGAGGAAAGACTAAGCAACTTCAATTTCTTTCTTTTAACCACTCTTCACTCTATTAAGAATAGTTAACAATCTTCCAAAAACCTTCCTTGGACCAGATCCTTCATTTAAAAAAGTAAAATCTCATGTTAGCCTCCTTATTGCTTTAATAAATGTTAAGTCCCAAGAAGATTTTCTTTCAAAAGGAAAAAAAAAAAAAAGGGGTTACAATTCCTCTAGTACAAAATTTTAAAAAGCTCTGACTGAAGAATAAAAGAAGCCAAATCAGACCTCCATGACCTACCACCTACGGGTGTTCAATTCCATGGCAACATGAGACTTCCTAAAGATTACTCAGCCTTATATTACTTTACGCATATTATTAGCATCCAGTTCTCCTGCAGGGAGCTATGCTCTGAAAAATGTTTATTCGAAGGTGAGCATTCACAGAAGCAACCTGAGTGGTCAGGTAAGACTTTTGAGGTTTTCAATGGGAAATTTCTGTAGCTTGCATTTTGAAAATAATGGCACCAAACCACTCTTGCAGCATACATGGTGAGCTGCCAGTTTTGCAGTGCAGACCAACACAGCCATTACTCAAAAGTTTTCTACTGGCCTTTATACTTAATATATCTGTGTCTGTATACACAGTATCTCACTGAATGTGTATGACTATATAAATATGAATATCTATCACTGGTATACTCCACTTTCTGACTTTATCACTTAGAAATATTTTCCAGGTTGTGTTTGATTCTCCCTCAGCTGCTATGCTGAAGTTTATGTTTGATAAGACTTAAAAAAAAAGCTTTTAATGAGTATTAAGGATGAATATATTTTCCTCATATGCCTTCAGAATGTTTTTTCTTTCTAAAAGCTAAAGAACTCTGGATTTTGAATAATTACGTTATTTTCAAAATATTTTGCCAGTATAAAAGTATTTGGACAGCTCTGACACTAAAAAAAGTGTGCACATACGTACTCAAGACATGACAAAACTCCAGGTATAGGGCTTGTATCTATAATGAAAAGTAGAAAATTACAGTGGTCAATTTACCAAGCCAGTCCAATTTTACTGCTGACAAGTAGAGTCTAATCTCCATACAAAATCTCTGGTACAACCATGGCACCCAACAAACAGGGCACATCCTAATACACAGCTGGCAGCTGGCACAGTTTGCTCAGGTTCTCAGACTGATGAAGCACTGATCCTACAAGAACTATTCATCTCAAAGCTATGTCATACAAACTTGTAATGGCACTATAGTGCTCACCCAAAGGATCTCCCACAACAGAACACCGTTTCAGAAATTGATCAGATTCTCATAGTTTCCAGCATTGGAATGGATCTTCAAACTGTGAAAAGCACAAATGTACTCGCCAAGATTACCAACGCTGTATGCTCCATTTTACCTGACTAATTTACAAGACAAGAAAAGCACAAAGATAAACATATGAGAAAGGCAATTTCTAAACATTTCTGATGTGAAACTTCTCTATGCTCTTCACCAATCTACTCAACAAACTTGGTGGAGGAGATTATAATATACAGCTACTATCTTCTACTTCCATCATCACTAGAACTGGAAAAGTGAAACAAAAAATCTCTCCTAAAAAGAACTGCAAGTAAGCTGCTATTTTGGAAACTATCTTCTGAGGATCAGACAGAACAAACAAGCTCAAAACTCAACCTGTGATCTAGGATGGAATATTATACAAACTGGAATATCATCAAAGGATGCAAAATAAAGCAACTTCCATGGCAAAAAAATAGATATGAGACAGTCAAAGTAAGAGCTTGAGTCCCAAGATCTACCCTGTTGTGTGTATCAAATTTCTGTGTTTATTCCCTAGAACCAAAAATTTGTTTAGAAAAGTGGCCATAAACATTGGAATTGCACTTTCTGCATTTGGATATACAACTGAGATGTTCACAGTTTGGGAAAATAGCTCAAAATGTTCTGTAAGAAAAATGTTCTCCTGGACCACCTGAGTAATCTAAATATTCAAGAAGTTACAGGAAAGAATTAAAATGAAAGAGAAAAAATATCAAGCTATACAAAACCAATAAATATTCTGTCTTCTCTCTTATTTACTATTTAATAACACTAGCAGTTATGATTAAATTCCCTTGGATATTAAGGCAATTATATTGATGATGCTTAATAACAATTTCTCTTTTCTTTAAAACAAGCTGAAATTTTATAAATTCCCTACATAAATACAATTTATTAATATATAAATATTACTGAGGAAATCCTTGATATTTTTGGGTGCAAAGTTTTTAGCACTTTTATATCCAAAATCAGCTTTACTGGTGAAAAGGGTTGAAGGAATATGCACACTCAAACCTCATTATGCAAATAAAACGGGAATTTCCACCAGTTCTAATTTATTGGATAGCATTTCATTCATGCTATTTTTAACAGACATCAAGGAAAGCAAATACTGCAGAAAACAGATTGAAGAACATTTGGTTCAATGAGCAGAATGAATTAGCATTAACTCCAGTTTCACTGTTTGGCCAATTTCAATAGCTGTTTTGTAAGTTGTAAGTGACCACAATTTTTCCTGACTATACATACAGGCAACTTCTCCACTGCAATATGGATGAAAACTGAAAACTATGCAAATTTACATGCATGCATGATGAAGAGTTGGGGAAAGGGACATGCATTTCAGTGTAAATCTGGACTGGAAAGCACATATGTCATCTTGTTGAAAGCTCTAACATCCCTTATTCATATCTATAAATCTGCCAGCTGGGGGGGAAGCAGAGATTTATGATTTAAGTGGCCAAGCTTTCCCTGCTAGAGATGCTTAGGCAGAAAGGTGAGAAGCAATGTCTCAAGCAACTAGACCTGTGAGACAGTGGAGAATATTGAAAGCAAATAGCTTGCAGACAACAGATAAAGCAGTGTTCTTATGTAATCAAGAACATACCTATAACAAAGGCATATATTAAAAGAGAATAAATGCTGCATAGAATAAAACTGAAGTTCTGTGAATGCATTTTTCATGTGAGCAGCTCATTTGACTCAAGCGTTACTACAGATTTTATTTAATGAACACCACATGATATTATATTAACAGCCACCTGACGATCACACTAACAGCCTGTTCTGAGTATTTAACTGAAGATCAGCATCCTCCTTGTAAGAATCTAACACAACAGAAACAAGTGAGTCACTCCCACGCTGCCATGCAGACGAGCACTTCCAGGCAGCCAGAGCCGAGCTAGGTGCATAGGCCTAGGGAGGGAGGTCCTTTCAGCACAGCTGGACACAGGTGGTCTCAGTGAGGGGTTAGAGTTTTGGGGAAAGCTGTGGAATGTCCCACTACTGGATAAAAGAGAGACCCTTTTAAAGTACTTATTGTGAGGAAGAGAATGAAGACAAATACTGAAGTGCCAAATGGGAGGGAGCTGAGGGTGCTGTGCAATTGCCTGCAGTACTAGGAGAGGGTGGAGATGAAAATGGAGGTCCTGGAGTAGGAAGATAAAGGGGGCATTGGATGCAAATCCAATGGGAAAACAACTTCTGTCCTTCTTCACTTTCTGAACTGTTAGTCTAAGTGGTACATCGAGCCAGATCCTGGCCTCTCCTGCCTTAGTTTGTTTCTTCCTTGTACACAGAATATCTGTTTCCAAGGCCCAGCAGTTGTTGACATTTGAAAGTATCACACTGCGGTGGAACACTTTATATTTATGCCTCTGTTGAAAGCGAAGTTGTATCTCAAAGTCCCCAGAACCCACCATTACTTTCCAATCGCCAAAGCACGAGTATTTGATGAGGGCAGAGTAAGTCAGCCAGCGTGCTCTCCACTCCTAAGTCCAGCCAAAAGCTGCTTAACACATCAGTCTCTGTCCTATAAATCAGGGTAGATGAGGACTACAACCGATTTCCCCTTCCTGCCTCTTTTAGGAAGGACAGATTAATGGAGGTTGCAGAAACATGACAGCTATTAACAGGGATAAACATGACAACCCCTGACCTTAACCGCAGTTACTGGATCAGATGCGTGTGCACATCTCCATGCATACACACACGTGTGTGTGGACACCACGGGACTCAGATTTTCCTGGCAAGCTGTCTGCTGCTGGCAAGATGAAGCAGTAACACTGCTGGCACAGAGATGCTGAGCAGAGGACTAACACAGGCCAGTAAAGCCAAAGTAAAATTAGGTTTCAAAGATTCCAGTCTTAATTTTCCCCTAAAACAGAGTCATTCTCTTCATTGTTTCCATAACAGTACTATGTGCTTTTGACAAGCAATCTGCAGTTGTTTTCACATCCAGACATTCTATATTGGTTACACTCTTCTTGGAGGCAGAGACACTGGCTTTGGCCAGCTGAGATTGCAGCTTTTGTACATAATGCATCTCAGTACGTGATGAAGTCTGCTGTACTCTTTGTGCAACTCTCAAGCTTCCAAAGCACTCAGAAAACATTAACAGAACATAAAAGATAATTTAATTTAAACAAAATTAAGTCAAATATTGCCAGCCTCAAACACTCTCTTATTTTACAGTGCTGAGAAAGAAGTATCTGTATAAGCAAAGGAGATGTTCTGAACTGGAGCAAATCTCATGAGTTACTCACATTGCAAAATCCTATTTAGGTGCCTAAATAATAGCTGATTGCAAATGTGGCCCTTGAACCTTAATGTTTGCCAACACACAGCTAAGGGCTATTGAAAGCCATCCTCTGACCTCTTCTTTGAAAACTGAACCCATCCCAGTTAAAGAAAACCTGAGATTTCTGGGAGAGTTTTCAAAACTGCAAGCTAACAATGCCTGAAGCAGTCACAGCCATACTCTAGGCTGAGGAATTTTTCTTCTTACAAGCTGCTGTAATGTGTGCTTCATTAATATAATGCTTTTGTGCTTACATATCCCATAAAAACTTTGCATGAAAATAGCATCACCACTGATGCTCGACAAAGAAGTATTTACTTATTAATTTTATGGTCACTCACATGCATCTTTCTGTCCCATCTGCAGCTCTCATGATGAAAGCGTGTGTGGCTATCATATCCATTGATCATGGAGATGATTGCTAGGAATTATGATGGGGATAGTGCCTATTGTTTCTGCATTTCGTGCAATAAACAGTGTGTTTAGCATGAAAACCATATGCACATCAAGGCAGGGAAGAAACTGCAATGTATAGTGAGGACTGCTTGTTTTTTCTCTTTGATGGATCCCTAATTAACTGTCTTTTCTTAACTGATTGCCAAGGGGATATGCAACGCCTCCTCCTGAAAGATGTAAAACAGAGAAGGGAGATGATATAAAGAAGGAACACACACCCTCATTCAAGGGCAGGTTTGAGCCTGAAGTCAAAGCAAAGCTCAGCTAATTGTTCAGCCTAAAGAAAAGAAAATTGATGAGCCCACAGATTTTTTCAAAGAAAAAGGAATCATCTGTTACCCGTGGTCAAAGTAGATAAGAAATGTAGTAATGGATTTCATTTACAGCAAAGGAATCTGGGGAAGATAGCTGAAAAACAGTACAAAGAGTTTATCACTGGCACAGAATGTCTTGGGAGGATACAGATTCCTCCTCATCACAGGATTTAAAGGGGCTTGTTAGACAAGTATGCCAGAAATTAAATGTGGAATGTTAATCCCACATTTAGATGGGGAGATTGATTCACTGACTTCTAGACTGGTTTTTCTAAATTTCTGATTCTGTGGCTTTTAGAATGTGCTATCCAAAGGCAAGAGCAAGCCATGGGAGCAGGAGAAACAAAGATGACTAGAAATAATGCAAGCTGATGAGATTTTAGACTTTTCCTTTCTGATAGGGTAGAATTAATCTCATCCTAAAAGCTTTTTCAGCAACTCTAGAAACATAAAGTGTAGACAAGAACAGCCACATCAGGCATGTAGATGCCTTTACAGAAGAAACCAGACATTTCTGGAGCATAATTCACATGAACTGTTCGAAACATCCACTTTCAACTGAGTCAACCAAACATCTACCATCTACATTGTCAGTAAGTCTAAGTTTTATTTACGGGAAAGAAATCTACTGGGAATGGCTCAGTCCCAGGTATCTACCTACATGTAGCTACCTAGTATTAGCTACAATGAATCCCAGTACAGGTGACTGGCTTCACAACCCCATAAACTTTGCCTCTTGCTCACCTCTGTATCAGGAGTTCTGAACCCAGACCACAAAACAACAGCATTTTTCTTTCTTCCTAAGAAGTAATTCCCAAAAGCCCAGAAACCTGATTATTTATATATTTATTATCTTTATTTTTCTTTCCCACCTTCAAATTTTGCTTTTCTTTACTCCTGCTACTGCAACATCTTAATTGCAATTCTCATCATCTGGCTGAAACTGGATAATACTGGAGGGATGTAGTGACAAACCAGCAGAGTTGCTTCAAGATGCTTTTCAGGGGAAGTAGAGACAGGCTTTACAAGCCTTGCACAATTGGAGAGCACTTCCTAATAATTGTAATGTTCTTAGATTAACTATGAGGACTGCACAGAAACACACTGTGATCCCACAAATTTCATTTGCCAAGCAAAACAAGTTAAAAGCTCCTTTCTGTTTTTTTTTTTTAATTTTCTCTCCACCTCTTTCTCCTGCTCAGAGAAGGCTGACTAGATGCCTATCAGTTGGTACCTCAGCTATTATTGGCAAGCAACCTAAACAAGTTCTCTGATACCAAAACTCCTGTAAAAGAGAGAGCAAAGTTATGTACACTTCTCAAAGGAATTAGAGACATGGTCTGAAATCTGATTTTCTCCCCTGTCTTCACTCCTGCAGTAAAAACAGTCAATGTTCACTGAACCTTTACCTGATAGAAAAGCAAACACTACAACAAGTAGCTAAAATTGTGCCTTCACCACAGATTTTAAGGATTTCTCTTTTTTTAAGATCAGTATAAAATGGTTTTAAGCACTGAAGTTTCAGAGAAAAATATTGTTTACTCAAAGAGCTGCTGATATGTCAGACAAACAAAGACTAAGCAGAGTCAGGCTATGTCAGTACTTTGACACTAGACCTCCAAAAACCAGCTACATACTTCCAAAAGGGATTTAGATAAATCTGCTGTCAGCATTTCTTGCATCTTTGCTGGAAAAACTGCGGCAGGATTCACTGTTAGGAAACATTTGGCAGCCACCAGTGTCATCTGTCAGATAAGAGACACAAGCGAATCCAGACTACACAGTCAGCTACCCGGGCCTCCTCTCCTTAAAGGCAAGAACCTCCATTCTGAGCACAAAGCCACCTGGAACCAACAACCTTTGCTGCTCAAATGTCCCCCTCACCTTTCTAATTTCCATCCTAAAGATGACTAAAGCTACTTTTTCACCATTAGTACATTTTGCCTTAGAGGCAACTACAGTAATTTCATTATTGCAAAGAGCAGATCTGGTGCTCTATTTTGATATTTTTTTCCATATTGTAAGGTCTTCTCTAGAGGAATGCAGACTGTGTTCTTGCTTCTGTCTGTGCCTGACAAAAAAGGTCATTCCTGTGCCCAGAAGACACCTCCTTTTTCAGAGTCATCCTTCAACTCACAGAGTCAGGTCTGCACCAGTTGCCACCTTCTGCTCCTACCCAAGCTAATGGAGCATTTTTTGGATCTGGGTAAACCAAGAAGCCCTCAAGTTTCACAGGTTAGTCAAAGAAATACAATTGCAGCATCTTGAATTGTGAGAGTAGAATTGCATCAAAAACCATGTTGAAGTGGTGAAGCTAAACAGGTACACACGTAACAACCGTGAAGTGGTTACTGCTGTAACAAAAACTTCTCTAATTTTTCAGTCAAGTGTTCTTCGAGACCTTTGATAGTTTGAAAAAAATATGATGGATTTTGATACCAATGGATTACAAAGATACCATGGACTGAGAAAGAGTGTAGGGGCAAAAAACTTTTTCTGTTTTTTGTTCTACACAAAAATAAATTTAATGTTGTTGGCAGCTTTGTTTCTTTGTTTGTTTGTTGAAATGCACAAAGCCTATAGTTAGTTTTTTCTTCTTTCTCCTTACAACTGTGATTAATAAGTCAGGAATATTCTTTGTAACAATAAAGTTATCTGAAAACAAAACGTGCATTTTCCTTAGAGGATTACATACATTGATTTCATCATTGTATTAGTCAGCCTCTGAAAAACAGAGAGCTATCTGACTTTTCTCAGATGACTTTGTCTGTATTTGCTGATTATATTTATCTTCCATATAGAAATGCATCTATCTTTCTTTATCATATTACCTGTGAATCATTATCTAAATCTCAAGAGTAAGTATTGGGAGCCTGAGAAATTGTGATAGAGAAACAGAATAAATTCAAAGCCAAAACACAAAAGACCTTACAAGAAAGGAATTCCACCAAACACATTTCCTATGATATATGAAATTCAGGTTGAAATCAAGTTTTAGGCTGTAACAGGTAACAGCTTTATTATTGCTTTCAATTCTCTAATTTTCAGTACTTAGAATTAAAATATTTCTTCTATTTCTGAAACCAATTCAGGTGATACTGCTTTGGTTAATTAGCATGACATGGAAATCTGCCCTTTACTCTCATTGTAAACATTTAAAAAATATATCTTACCACTTTCATCCAGCAAGAAATCATCCTGGTAACGGAACTTTTCTGGTCCACATGCAATAAAAATGTCATCATCGCCAAAAAAATCCTGAAGGCACATCACCTGCAAGCAAAAAGGAAAGGAAGGCATTGTATGAAATACCTCATCATCAGAACTGTAACAATAAATCCCTCTTTGTCTCCATCTGCATGAAAATTCTTCACTTTTAATGAAATCAACAGGGCTTCATCTCCAGATAAATTTCAAAGCTGTGCTCTGACCATCTGTTACAAGTGAGAAACACTTTTACGGACACTGCAGGGAAAGATAAGACAAAAAGCCATAACTGTCAGATGCATTACAAGATGCATCCATGGTACGAGGTAAACGCCTTCTGTTTGTGCACAAGGTACCATTCAGTAGCTAGTGGGTAATTAATTTGCTTTTCAGTTCACATCTCTATCATTTGGCTCCAATGAAACAAGGTTACAGCTTTGTATGCAGAATGAAATGCAGTTATTTCAGCAAAATCTCTCTGAGACGGACTCAAACTCATATGGGTGAACTTAGCCTCCTTCACAAATTCTCCCTCTATGCCAGCAGTCAATGTGAAGTTCTCTTTGAAGGCACCAAGCTGAACAGTCAAGTCAGATGAGCTGGGACTAATTCTACCAGCACTGAGTAAAAGGATGATCTCTTTCTACTCCCATATATGAACAGTCAGGATTACATTGGTGTGCTTTTATGTCCCTACAGGAGATTTCAGAGACTTTATTGCAGCCTTTCAGTACATAAAGGGGGCTTGGAAGAAAGATGGGGACAGACTTTTAGTAGGGCTTGTTGCGATAGGACAAGGGGTAATGGTTTTAAACTAAAAGAGGGCAGATATAAGGAAGACATTTTTTACAGTAAGATAGTGAAACACCAG
Organism: Aleadryas rufinucha; assembly: GCA_013397815.1. Lineage (NCBI taxonomy): Eukaryota > Metazoa > Chordata > Aves > Passeriformes > Aleadryas > Aleadryas rufinucha. The sequence goes on along the minus strand of VZTH01008168.1, from coordinate 453,087 downwards.
AACAGGTTGCCCAGAGAGGTGGTAGATGCTCTGTCCTTGGAAACACTCAAAGTCGAGTTGGATGCGACTCTGAGCAACTTGATTTATTTGAAGATATTTGTCCCTGCTCATGGCAGGGGTGTTGAACTAGGTGTGCTTTACGTCCCTTCGAGCCCAAACCATTCTATGATTTCCTTACAACAGCTTTTAGTTATTTTACAAGGCACTGCTTAACAATTTAATCTTTCCATTCATATGGAATCATATTAATCAAAGAATCAGTGACTTTTACCAAAAACTGACTTTGGACCTACTGATCCAGATTTGACAAATTTCAAAAAACAAATTAGATATCTATTTATCTTTAAAAAAACAAAGATACTTTAAAAAGTCTGTTGTCACTTCACATTTACAAGAAAATTCTAAAAGGGTAGGCTTGTCTATATACTTTCATATAAAGTTTTGTAATTAAATAGTGCACTGATATTTGAACAAGCTAATTTCACAAATAGAGTTTCAAGTCTACAGCCAGTAAAGCAACACATAAACAATCTCTAAAAATTGACAAAACAATTGAGACAGACCAGCTCATCCAAACAAGCCCCCTCAGCCTACAAAAAGACAAGTGAAAGAATTACCTAATGAGATTTTGCCAGATTTTGGCATAAAAAGTACCCCCATCAGTCTGAAGTAACTGGTGTCTAGGGGTTATAAAATTCGTATCATGCTTCCTGGAAACATGCCTGAAGGCTTTGACATCCACAACAGTTATGAGCCTCTACAGCAGAAATGTCTTAAGAAAGAAAAATAGCAGTACATGTCGTGACTTGCTTGTGGACAGCTATTTATAATTAAAGCAATTTTAAAGGTAGAACATTAGCAAAAGGAAAAAACAGGAAATTGAGAGAACAACAGCTAGATTAAATAAATACCAAAAAAGACAAAGGTTCTTCCTAAATTATCCTTAAGCAATGCATGTACTTTTAAATTCAGGTCCACCACAACCCTATTTCTATGACCATTGTCATCTTAACACTATATACTACCTGAACACCAACATCCAAAATGTAAATATTTGATAGAGCTTTTTACCATGTTCCTACTCAGTTTATGCTCTATTAGTGTATCAGCCTCAGCAACCTTTAAATAAACTCAATTACTACCCATATTTCTTTTTTGTCCACGAGACATATCCTGCCTATCTTCCCACCCCATACTCCCACCAAACTTCAAACATCTCTTCCCTTCAGTCAAGTTCCTCTGAAATTGCCACCTCTCCCACTGCATGTACAAAACTACTAATATGCAGAATAACATTAAAAATCCTGTGATTTCCTTTTTGCTTCCCAAGTTTGACACACTTCTGGGGAGTGATAACCTTCACATTTTTCTTTATACCAAGCAGAGTATTAGAACCAAACCAGTAATAAGCAACTCCAGGCACAAAGTTGAGCTATTTTGACAGCAAACATGAATACAAATTAAATTCATGTTTGATTTTAAAAAAATGGATTTAATAAAACTCAAAAAATGCTTGGCTCTGCCCAGTTAAGAGGGACTCTTTCAAGCCTAAACAAGACATTAAAATGCAGGTAGCAACACCTAACCAGGCTCAACTACACCAATTTTTAAAGCATCTCAGGTTCAATCAGTGCAATTTATATGCAAATAAGAAAGAAAATAGGATTAACACACAAAAAATAATTTGTGCTTTGATATCTTTGGGTTTTATTAAACTTTAAACTTACAATTTAAAGTGTTTTTATGCTTGCCTCTTTTCTCCTTGCCCTCAGTGTCATAGTCTGTATGTAAAATTACAGCTTTTCTTGCCTCCTGAAATTTTAATGATTTTGGAATTATAATTCTGGGTCTTAGAAAGGTCATAGCAAGATCACAATTTCCTTCCAAATCCATCTTCTTCCAGAATAACTTCGCTTAAGGTTTCCAGGAACTTTTAATATTACTATTAGAAGCCCTGAGATGTTCTTCACTGTCTGCATTTTCCATCCTTTCTGTCTCAGCATCCCTGGCCCTCTCTGCAAGTACATACCCCTCAGCAGTTAAATTAAAAGGCACTGACAAATACACAGCACTCCCTTCCAGGCTTTTTTGGAGAGAAATCTGCAAACACTTTCTATTCACACTCAGTCATCAGCTAAGCAACAGGACCTGCTTTTTATTACCCATTTTCACTTCTGGAGAACACGGCTCCTAAAAAGTTACAGTTTAGAAGATTAAGAATTTTTATCACCTAAGCTGGACCATACACATGTTTGAGAAGTCAGTGTGCTCTGTTGCACGTGATCAGCTTTAAAATTAGTCAGTTTTTAAAGCAGTGAATTACAAAAGCCTCCCTTGTACTTTTCTGTTGTTTTCAAGGCACAGAATCCATCTTCTTTTTCACAAATAAGGTTTTATCTTTTACATTCCACCAGGACATTTCTCACAGGGGGGAAAACAAAGCCAATGCAGGAGCAGCCAAACATACGCCTTAAGTGAAAAGAAAACAAAAAAATATTGTCTGCCACATACCCGGTACTAAATACTCTGTGACTCTTTTTAACAAAAACCTTTCTGGTAAAGAGATATCATTTAACATTAATGGTGTCTCTCTTATACTTCGTAAGGGAATGAATAAATAACAGTAGCATTAGCAGAGGCCAGGGCATCTTTGTATTGGTGGTGAGAGAGACCATGAGCAGCAGAAAAGAAAATTGATCACTAGTACAGGCTTTGGCTATAGGCAAGGCACATAAATAAGACTGGCTGACCTGGCCATAACCATGCAAAACAGAGGAGGCAGAAGAATTTGTCATGCCTACAGTCCTCTGAGTAAGTTGTACACAGTGAAACCTGGATTCCACACAAATCATTGCCCTAGTAAACAACTCAAGACACCCACATGCCCTTCCAGTCAGAAACATGTCTACCTAGGAAGACTCCCAAATTATTTCATACCTTAGCAGTTGCTACTGTGCTTTGACCCTCTGTTCAAAGCAGCACAGCAGCTGTGTCCCCAGAAGGGACCCAGTGGGAACCTGGATGGGCCAGGCACCCAGAGTTGCTGGGGAAGAACAAAGCAGATCAGCAGAGCTGTCCCAGAAGGAGAACAGGGAGCAAGAGCAGCAAACTTGTCTTTCAGCCCATCCTCAGGACTGGCTTTGCACCATATACACTATTAACTATAGCCATTTTGAAAAATTATCTTCACTTTTCCTTCTTTGTTTGAACAGGCAAGCATTTGGAAACAATGAGAAATCTCCTAACTGCTATGGAGGCTTTTCCTTTGATTGGCCTGAAACATTTAACTTCACCTCTTTGGAGCAGATACCCTTGTTATGCAGACCCTCCTTCTTATACATATATATATACAAACAATATAAGAAATTGTGCCTCACATTTTGCAGCACAGACGGCCCAAGAATAGCAGTTTGTAGAGCCAATACCTGGTTATATTCTCTCACCCCAAGTAAAAAAGAGCAGCCAGAAGTGGTTTGGAGGAGTTGCAGGGAAAGGAGAACAGAGGGGAAAGAGAGGGAAAGGTAAGGGGAAGAGAGGGAGAGAAAGAAGGAGGGAAGCAAGGAGGGAGGGAGGGAGGGATGGAGAGAGTGATTGAATGAATCCTTTTGCTAAAATCATGAAATGAAAGTTACAGATGCAATCTCCTTTTAACACTGCTGTATTCTGGCTATAGTGGGATCAGGGACCTTTTAAATTCACGTTTTAAAACACATCCTCAAAAAAACCCCAGAACAAAATTCTTTGCATGTATCAGTTACAGCAAGTCAATCACCTTTCTATTCTTTTAAAGTTGACCACACATCAAGTTAATACTGAAACACTGATTTTTTAAAATAAAAAATATTTAGAAAATAAAATTTTCCACTGCATTCAGGAACAGTTCACAGCACCAGCACATTGCACAACAACCATCATGATTACTATCTCACTTCTTAGTTACAATTTTCATAGTGCTACGTTCTTGGACAGAAAAGAAGGAGGGGTGTTGTGTGTTTGTCTTCTTTTAATAACAACTTAATTAGACTCGAAGCTGAAAGCTATTTTGGACGAGCAATGAGAAAACCTCAAGCTGGCATGTCCTCAGGCACCATGGCTGTTGGAGAACTGGAAAGAAAAGTTACGACAAAGAAATGAGGTGGTTAAGCCAAAAAAGATGCAGAAGGCTTTAAGGAGAACTCACATGGTAAGTCAGTATAGGGGTTTTATGAGAAGCAAAAGCAAAGTGAAGCATGGCAAAAGGAAAATATGACACATTAAGGAAGGAGGAGACATGGGCTGCCAGCCAGGAGCACACACAGAGGGTGACAGAGAGGTAATTGAGGCTGGTGGGGAAGGAGCACTCCAAAGGAGGGAGCAGGCAGAGAGTTAGTGGCAATTGCCTTCCAGACTTCAACTCATGGTCAGCCAGATGGGAAGTTTTAAATCTGTTTTAAAGTAGCCTTCTTGAATCTTAAACAATCTCATGTTGCGTTTGATTATTATTTCCCTGATAGTGAAAAAGACACTAAAAAATGTTTCATCCTTGGAAAAACCTCAGTGTTTAAATGACTCATGATTTTAGGATTCTGACTCATTAATTTTGTGTCAAGTTTTATGAGTTTTATTATAGAGCTCGTTTTCATTTTCCTGCTACTTTTGGCTCAATGTTTAATTCCTAGGCAGGTCTCTTCAGTTACTCATGTCAAAGGAGTTCACTATACCTCTGTTCTACTATTTTTCCTTTTTTTATTTTGCCTCTGGCTGACTTTTCAAATTTAAAAAAAAAAAAGTCCCTCCTTGTTTTAAGATTCAAATTGATCTTTACTGATATTTTCCTTTCACTTTTCTCCTTAGCCAAACCATATTTTCCACTAACCACTACCTTTACAGTACTTATTTTTACCCCTTTCATCTATTGCTTCATGGAGGAATATCTCAGAATTTATCTCACTGCCATCTATCCCAGCAGTCAGTAACAAGTCTCATGACAGCTATGAATATTCCTGAGAGCTCATAAATCACAGAATCACAAAACGGTTTGGGTTGCAAAGGACCTTGAAGTTCCTCTAGTCCAGCCCCCTGAGCTGGAACATCTTCCACTAGACCAGGCTGCTCAGAGCCATGCCACCGGTCTTGAACATTTCCAGGGCTGGGACATCCACAGCTTCTCTGGGCAACCTGTTCCAGTGCCTCACCACCCTCACAGTAAAGAATTTCTTCCTTATATCTAATCTAAACCTACCCTCTTTTAGTTTAAAAAGTATTTTAAAACATTTAAAACCCCTTGTACTATTGTAAAAGGCCCTGCTACAAAGTTTGTCCCCAGACTTCCTGCAGTCCCCCTTTACGTTCTCAAACGCTGCAATAAGCTTTCCTCAGGGCCTTCCCTTCTCCAGGCTGAACAACCCCTGTTGACTTGGTCTTTCTTCGTATGGTAAGTGCTCCAGCCCTCTGATCATTTTTGTGGCACTCCCCTGAAGGTCTCATAAGAGCGGAGTAGAAGAGGAGGAGAATCACTTCCTAATCCTAGCAGAAATGCAGTAACAGAAGAGACTCTCTACACTGGTACACTATGCAGTAGTATAGGGCTGCTTCCCATATTAGTTTTCCCAAAACTTTGTTCAGTTTTGTGCCATACAAAGCGCTACTGTGTAGCGCTTCCCTCAGAAGACAGACCAGTAAAACAATCAACTGTTACTCGTACAGAAGGATTTCATGGCTTCAGGAAAATCAGAAATTAATCATTCCATACAGCTCTTTAGGTAATTCCTATGAAATGAGAAATCCAAACACATCAATAAGGCCTTTGGGAAAGGGACAAGAAAAATACTAAAATAATAAAAATACTCTTCTTCTAAATGCATATGATAGCAAGCCTTTCTTTTTCTTCCCTTTCCTCAAGGAACCTCAGCCCTTCCCTTCCTTCTGAGGAAAAGCAATTATACCTCAGCTGGAATTCACAGACCATCACATTTGAATATTTCCTTCAAGGTTAAGGCAAGTCTGTTTCCCTTCCTTTTGGCTCAGGCTCTGAGGCTTTTATTCATGCCCTTTCACATTTATCTGTCATTACACACATGCCATTTCTTGAGATCCGGTCACCTACAAAAAATATAATTTATCATCAGCGTGTATGTACTTCCTCTCTCAGCTTCTGATCCAAGTTCTCTCCTCAGGTGGTGGCTTAGCTGAAGCCATTGGGAAGTATCTGCTACACATTCCCAAAGTTAAACGGCACCAAATTCATTCTTTGCTGTTGGAGTCAAATCTCCATGGTGACAAGTGCATCATCAAGCTGTGAGAGCTTTTCAGTGAAGAAGAGCATTTTATCATGAGATTCTCATTACAAGAGTGCCCTCTGTAAATGAAAAGGAGATGGTACCGTGGGGGCTTCTTTAAATGAAGAGATGTTACCACAGGGGTTCGAGCTGGCTGGAGCCAGTCTCTGCCAATTGGCTTGTGTGGCCGCATTGCAGATTAATGCCTCTGATCGCATCCGTGTACCCCCAAATCAGATGAACACAAGACATCATCATAGTTAAAAACATCCTCAAATTTTCATCCTCAAAAGCAGCAGAAATAGCTTGTTCTCCTGCTGCCTCACAGGAGCAGATGGAAAGCAAGCCAGCATCCTCATACCCTGGGGAATCCTGCTTCACCTGCCCAGCACATATTCTCCCCACAGCTGCATGTCGGTCAGTGCTGGCTCAGGACTCACCGCTCTTCATTTTGCTCCCTCTGCCAGCAATACAGAGGTTTCTCTCCCTTTTTGCTTGTTGAAGATGTAGTATCAGCCTACTTCTACAATGTGTGTATTCATCAACATCCATTCTGTCATACACACAGCTCAGCCTGTATGGTCTTTGTCCAGCTAAGACTTGGCAAAAGAAATCACCAAAAAATCATCTACTTTCCTCAGTTAAAACATTTCTCTCTTGGTCAGTAAAGTCTTTTCATAAGGACAAGGAAACCTTTCCACACTATGCTTTATACACTAATTGCAATATCCGCTGTTTTGTTTTTCTGTGTTGCACTAAATGATGGCACTCCTGAAAAAACAGTAAACTCAAATTAGGTTTTTCAAATGTCCCATCACATTCCTGGTGAGACACATGTTCACTTTGTGACAAGCCCTTTTTAAAAGCTTTCCAATTAATCCTTTAAAATTCAGATAAAGATGATAGAAAGTTTTCAGTTCTAATGCACAGTAACTACTATACCTTGGTGAAAACATTATGTGAAACCTAAATAATTTCTACATTAGACTAAGACTAATATAGTAAACAAGCTTCTTTGTTACAAAAATTGAGGAAAGCAACTGACACCTCATGGGCTTATGTGTGACTGCAATACTGAGAAGCACTAGCATTCAGATTCGTGAAAGGTTTCTCTACAGGAACCCCTAACATGGGCACTTGAGACTCCTCCTGCCAAAAACTGCTTCACGGCAGACAGGACAAGACCCATGAGAATGTGGCTTTTACACTAGAGGAAACTGAATCCTTCTAGTCACCATAAAATCCCACAGCAATTGCACAATAGATCAGCATGCTTGTGATGGACAAGTCAAACACCAGAATAAAGTTTGCACAGAAGCAGAGAAGAAAAAATCTCCTCACACATTTAAAATAAATTCATGTTAAACTGAGGATGTTTTTTCAGGACAATCAAACATTGATAGGATGGGTGATTTAACAGCAGAAGATGTTATCAGTGGGCCAATGCAAAAATAGTTAAGACTTGGTAGAAGAGTTCAACTACACCTGGATTAATTTTTTTTCTTCTACCGTATTCATGTATTTTCTTTTACCAGCTGCAATACAACACTACCATTTAGTGGTCAGACACACCAAGCATGGACTCCAGCAGCCCTCATGTTTTTTTTGTCCAAACAGGTGGCAACTATTTGCTAACACTACTCACATAAACCCAAGAGACAGGAAATTAATATTACTCTAATTTCTGATCACTAAGCAAATAAAAGCTCTATAACTTCAGGTGCTTGAATAAGGCCTTGTTAGAGGTACTAAAACAGTTCTAGAGACTGAATTTCAGAATGTGTGTGTACAAGGGAAACAATTTACACAGCTAGAAAAGCTGGGTTTTCCTGGAAAAGATACAATGTTCCTGTGAGGTTGGGGTTTTTTTTAATTATGGCTGAATTCTACTGTTGAATACTCAGGAACAGAAAAACTAAGCACAGAATATGTTGTCTATGATTTAAGGAGCAAGGAATCCTAGTATGGCTAATATCCTCTGAGTCAAGATGGTGTTTACTCTTACTTCTTTGTCATTCAAATAATTGTACTCCTGCAACTGGACTTGCACAAAAGCTGCTGGTTTCAGAGCAGTGTCTTAAGCTCTGGTCAGTGTGTTCTTCAAAAAGCAGTGACACTTGCAAGATCATGGACTGAAGGAGGCCTTTGTATGGCAGAATCCCTTATAAAAGAAAAACCCACAGTTTGAAGGCCACGTAGTAGAAAAACCCGAACTGCTCCTCCATCATCAGTCATGTTACAAATGAAATAGTATTTTTTACCTCTGTTGGAATAACATTGCTTTCTAGAATACGACCCTAGATACATTAAACAATTAAAATCCACAGCTTTGTTCTGTTTGCTGTGAACAGCAAAGCACTGGACTACTTTCTCATGTCTGTGTCTAAAGTTACTCAAATATGCAAGAACAACCAATTATGAATTTTCATTGTTCACATTTCATGATAAATTTTCACTGATGATCCTTCTAGTTGCTTAGAGAAGCTAAATGTGGAGGCAGAGACCAGCTAGGTGAAATAAATTCATTCAAAAGAAAAATACAGTCAGGTGCCAGTTTCTGAAAATTATAATTACAGGTTTGGAGATAAGAAGGAAATATCTTGCTAAAGTACAGACAAAAAAATTTTTCAGAGTAAGCTTCTACTGCTAGGTGAAATGAATCATTGCGCTCAGTCATGTTCACTGTGTTCAGTAAATGCATTATATTGGCCCATTATCTGAAACGGGAATTAGGGGGTCTGCTACTTCTGAAGCAGTTTTACTGCAGTTAGTTCATAAATCTCAAAAATATGGTGCACATAATCAATGTTTCTCAAAATTTGCTTTTTCAAAATACCTGCACACCAGTAAAGCCTTCTGATTGCAATTTCTCCCTGAAATCAATACAATTTTCCAACAAAAGGCACTCTCATCATTTTACCTGAAAGTGTACAACACTCTTATTTCCATGTTCAAGTAGGAGATCTATCAAACTCGTGCTGCAAGGCAAGTAAGAATCCTTGAATTAACCGTTAGAACAGAAGCATTTGATTAATTTTTTACCTCCGTCCACTATGTATTTTTCTAGAGGTCTGCTTATTTTTGTGAAGTTCTGCTCAGCAGGAGGTTGTAAGCTGGGTCCTGCCCTGCTTGGCTGGCCAGATGCTGCTCTCTACTTTCCCAGCTGGGAATTGTGAGAGCAAGCTGCAATCATTTTTTGAGACACTGGGAGATCACACAGCCTTCCCCTGGAGACTGCAGAAAACACAGCTTCTCTGGGAACTGGTCCAAATAAAATTTACTAGCTGTCTGGATCCAAATCCAGATGGAAATCTTCGATTGGTAATTTTGCTTTAGATACTGCAATCCCTGTGTAACAGAAATATTATATACATCACTGACTGATACACAAAAAGCTGAAAGTTATAGTCTACACACCATTATGAAAACATCCAATTTAGAGACTACCATGGCATTAGGTGGCATTCCAGAATTAGTTTCTTGAAAGACCTCTAAAAACAAGATTTTCTTTTGTCTTTCAATTCAGAGCAACCTGCCTCAGTACAGCTTTGTCAAGTGTGGGAATATTTCCGGCTTTCTTGTTCTTGTAAAAAAGACAGAAGTAGGAAAGACAATGAGAAAGACAGTGCACTACAGAAGCAGGTTGAAGCATGAAATCTGTAGAAGTTAATATCTGAACCGAACCTATCACACTTCATGCCTGCAGCAGAACCAGATTTCAACCACCGATTTCAAATAGCAGATGGACTGTGCAAAAAATATATAGCCACCCAAATGCATTTAGAGATGGGCGAGCTATTCTTTGAAAGCATTTTAATTCCGAAATCCCAGTGCATTGCCTTAATATCCATGACACAATGTTCTCGTGTTAGCTTACTGGCTAATGGTGGACTCTGGTGATAATGCCATAAACTCCATTTCTTTCAGGTATAATCATTAATAAAATGCATGTGGGACAGCACTCCAACATAAACTGTCTGGAACGTAGCTGAGATGTGTGATGGCTTTTGGCTGCATACACATGCTATCTTAAGCCTCAGCATGCAATACTGAAAAAGAGCGACACGGCTGAAGTCTGAAAAAAAGGAAGAAAAGGGAAAACAGATGTCAAAGTTTCAACAAGTCACTGAACACTGCAGCTGGAACCAGTACAAAAACAACACAAGTATGCTGATAATGTAGCATTTCATGTAACGATAAGGGCAATAAAATAGCACAAAATGCAAAAGCTCAAATGGCTAAACACGGTCCTCAAATTCCAGAGGGTCGGTTGAGCTGAACAGTAAGAGTAATCCTTTCAATAACCAGATCAAATGATTCAACCATTAAAGCTCTTTATGCTCAAGAAAAGTGAAAATTGAGAGATTCCTTTTCTTCTAAGAGCAGAATATGGACAATAAATCTAAAATCCAATCCAAACAGACATTCAGATGCACGCTATCTCATTACCATCACTCTTGAAACTATTTGGCAATAATTTCCATTATTACAACAGATGTTAACAAGATGGATAGAGAGCATGTTAAATAAACATTAATATTAATATATAAGTGTCTATGTAGCAAAGCCACTGTTCAAATTATTTATTTCCCCAAAGCATTTCTTGGGAAATTAATCACAAAATTTTTCTTCCTAGTAACTATTACAAATTCGAGGTATTTCCATTGACAAAGACTGAATCATTCCGAAAAAACACTAAGCAATGTAAACATGGTCTACATGTGTAATCTGCGCTCTGGTGGAGCGATTCCTGTAACTGCCATTCTCCCTGGGCTGTGGCTCCTTAGGACAGAGCAGCAAAGGTACGAAATGTGCAGAGAGAGAATCCAACCTACAAAAATTTACAACATGGAGGAGTTCAATAGCTTAAGGATGAAGAAAGAGCAGACACGGGCAATAATCACAAAAACCTGGAATTTTAAGCCCAGCTCTGTGAAGAGACACCTTGGTCAGAACACTGTCTCCACATCACAGGCAGACTGGTTACTACTGTTGAGATTTCTCAGGCACGCTGAACATGGAGATTGCTTTCTCATGTAAGAGTTTCTTACTGGAACACAGCCTGCTGCTTGTGAGTGTTTCAGTACAGCAAGTCCTGGGACATTACTAAATCTAGCAAGAAAAAATTAAGCAGAGCTTATAAATCCATGAATATGACATGAACCATCACGATTAGAGCTGACAACAAAGAAAGCAAGCAAAAACCTCAGACCAACACTTGGAAAAAGCATTTTTAAAGCACTGATACACAGTCACAACTGACTACTGAAAGATCTGAGAATTAAAAAAAAACTTGCTAAGATGTACCTACACAAAAAGATGCAATCAGCATAAGTTTCAGATAAATCCCTGCCAGCAAAACATATAATAAATTACTGTTACAATGAGAGCTGAAGAGGAGCTTTCTCAAGCGCATCTGAAAGTTCTAGCATGATGGCATAGAAAAGAATTCCTTCAAAATCCCTTCTATTTTGCTAGAAAAACTTTTTTTAATATTTAAGCTATAGACTGTGAAAAGGGGTACTTTTATGAAGAATCAATATCCAGAGCTGTTAATTTTAAGATTTAAATTATTAAAATATACTGGTAATATATCTTCAAAATTACCTGTTGCCTAAGAAAACGTAAGTGAATTTTTTTTGCTGCCATATAACCCTTCCACATTCATCACTAACCTGACTGCTGTGTATTTATAAATTGCACAAGCCAAAAGCATTGCATTCATGCTTAATTTCATCTGTGCACCTTTAAGTTGACTTATTTTAAGCTGTAGCATAGCTTAGAGGAAACATGTGGAGATGTAGTAAGTACCAAAGGAATTTGTTTTGATTATTTTTGACATAATAAGATATATCAAACTGACACCCTGATGCAGATGCACATCTCTGCTGGCAGTACAGCACTGCTCACATGCAAAAGCCATACCAAAAATATCTGCCAGATGTGTTTGGAAATGTTATGCTATTTAACACACATTTGAAGAATTGACTCAAACCCCAAATGAAATCAAAAAGATGAAGCAATCTGTCTCAGGCAGTGCAGCCCCAAATAACTTGTTGAACTGGAGGTGCAGAAGCCCAGCAAAGTTATTCATCTCTTAGGCTGTTCCTTACAAAACTTCATAACCTTTTTAATTGTATCCCCTGTGTTCTGATTCTGCTACCTGTTATGAACTCAAACTTTATAGCTTTCAGCTACAAATCCTTTACTTCTGAGATCCTACATCTCGTAGGGAATGCTGTGATAAAACAACATGAAAGAAGTCACATTACAAAATGTAGGAGAATTTAGTGCATTTGCAATTCAGAAAGCTGCTAGGCACAGATAAGTTCAAAAGAAAAACAGAATAATAGAAAATAGCAACATGTTGGGAAGGGAAATTTGCACCAGAAGTGATTTCACCTGTGATAACACCTTGCTGTGTTTCTGAATTTCCTTTTCACTTACTGATGCTTTTCTGTAGCACAAAGGGCCAGATGCCCACGACAGCCAATCTCCACACAGCACCCAGCTTCATTGCTTGCATCCAGAACAACCCAGGAAATGAAGTTCTGTCCATATACCTGTCTCTACACATCCCATGTGTATCAATAGAAATAGATCTAAAGATCCCAGGATCAATTTGTAGCTGCCAACATAATGAACCAGAAAATGTCTGGCCTATAAGGAGAAAAAAAAAAAGAAAATGGAGGTTTGTCCAAACAGGTTATCTCTCCTAAGTTTAGGTACATCTGTGAAATGTCATAGCCTGAATCTCTCTCCTGTGCTTGCATGTGGTTTTGGTGGTGGTTTGCGGAGTTTTTGGGTTTTTTAACTGAGAAATTGAAAGAAATAGGTTGCCAGCTTAGAAGCAAAGCAGAGGAAAAGGTAAGTATCTTAACCACTTGAGAGCAAAGATAGAGCTATGGATATGCTAATTGTTAAAGCTGTGTCATTTGTGCAACGCTAAAAAAAAAATAATTACCAAGTGAGGCAAAAGCAGAAAGAAGGAACTGAATACACAGCCCACACAGTCACAGATGGTGACACACTCTGATGGGGATGGAAGTAATTATGAGCCAGTCTCAGTCCTGGGACTATTCAAGAAGTCCTTGAATGATATTCACAAACATTAGGCATGTGACAGGGGATAAGCACTCTCATATTAATGGCAAGGTTCCAATTACTCCAAATGGTTTCATTAGTTTGGAAGTGTTGTTAATTCCTTTCAGCAAGTGCAGGTATTGCTTAAAAAACAAAACAAAACAAAACAAAACAAAACAACAAAAAAAAGAAGATGCTTTTCTTTCTTAAAAGATAGTGCATTAATAACTGGATATTGGAATCCAAATTTAAGTCTTTATTGCTTAAAGGAAAACTTGAAAAAGGGGAATATGAACACAGAAAAATCACTTTCACAGACATGCTTGCAGAGTTTTGCCACGTGCAAAACTGTACAAGGGATCTCCGCATCCTTACTCTTATCAGTGCAAGTTAAGCAACATTGTATATGAGAAACATTTGGTTTATGTTAGCTACATAATTACAATATTCTAGCAAATTTATAACAAGCAACAGATTCATTTAGCCAAAAATATCTCAAACATACACTCTTAGTTGAGTTTTCCCAATCATTCAAAACAAACGTGACCCTACAATTGCCAAAGATACTTCCCTCCTCCCCTTTGCATTTTTTCTAGAGGCAGTTCCTCTGCCTTTTGTTCAAGATGATTAGCCTTTAGTATCCCTCTTTGCTGAAGCCAAAAGGTCGTCGTCACGCTTTCCCTTCTTATAAGAAAAATGAACCTGAAAGCATACAGAATGCCTAGTGTCTACTTCAGAGCAGTAACCTGCTACAGAAATAACCTATGAGGACCCAGAATAAGCTCTCAGTAGGAGCCAGAGATTTTAGCACCACCAGTGATGGATCTGTATAAGGCCGGTGTTAGGATCCAGGAAGCTGCTTTATAGGTCTTTTTCCTTGGCAATTCCTGATTTGGGCATATTCCTTTTAAACAAAGATATAATAAATCATATTTCTTTTTACCTGACATTATACACAGAGGGAATGTATTCACAAAAGTTAAATTCATGAACAGAAGATTCTTGAATGGAGACAGATTTCAGAAAAGGTGGTGGAAAGAGCACACCTTTAAGTGTTTTGAATAATTTTCAAGAGGTGTCTCACTGCTGACAGACGTAATAGCTTAGAGTGTTAATAAAAACTTCTAGTTAACCTTTGCAAATACATTTACTCAGCATCCCTAATTGTCTCAAGACTTCCTATACCTGTGAATCAGTGTGGAAGAGTGACAAAATAGAGACACGACATCGGAAGTGAGCGCTAATAGAGATTCGTAAGACACAGCCAAAGATCCTCCAGAGTACATTAGAACTTTTTTCTGCAAACAGAAACTTGATCAAGTAATGTATTAATTTATTTAAAGTGACCCAGAAGTTAGTGGGAAAATATTCATGTGGGGAAAAGCCACCTACACTTGAATGGCACAATGACTCAGCCAACTTGAAGGCTTAGGAGAACATAAAGATCCAAGTTACTGTCTGGGGCATCTTCTGAAATATTTCCAGTGCAAAGATTACTGTCGACCTTGCTGAATTCATCAGCGGCCACTTCAGGATGAATTCATCACACTATTGGCAGGCAGCAGCCTTGCCCTGCCTCGGAACTAGCCGTGAATATTCAGAAAAATGAATACTGCCTCCAAACAAGGCTAAACACTTCCTCGTCCGTCTGCAGCGGCTCCGGAGGTCTTCATTCAATTTTAACCACGCAGAGCAGATTCCAAACGCTCAGCGACGCGCGCCGAACTTGCTCAGATCACGGTGCCTTTGCGTTAGTTTAGCTGGCGCTAGGAGTCAGCGTTGTGACACCGGAGCGCTGACATGAAGGCAGAGCCGCTGTCGGCAGCCAGAGGCAACGGCTCGGTCCCGCACGGAGGCAGGAGCGGAGCAGCGCTGCCGCCCCCCGCTTGCACACACGGGGGAGCTGCGGCCCCGCGCCCGCCTCGGCTCCGCTCGCCCCGCAGCGCCCGGCACCGCGCTGCGCTGCCTCCAGCGCTCTGGGCTCCCGGCACAGAGACTGGCGGCGTCACGCTCGGCATCCCGAGATCCAGACAGGCTTACGGGGGAAACCAGCGAATAAATGGAGAAATAAAGGGGAAATAAGGATCTTAAGTGAACTCTCCTACGTCCTCAATGAAGCTTTCATTGCTGAACTTCAAAATGGGTGACTCCTAGTTTTTTAAGGGTGAGAAATCCGAGAGAAAGCTTTTCTCCCTTTCTGACACTTCAGTGGCATGAACTTCGCTTTTCTTAAAGCTACACTTGCCTGTGGGCAATCACCCAAGCTTTTTTTTTTTTTTTTTTCTTTCCCACTCACAGCATGAATTTATTCTTCACACTTTCTCACATTTTTTTCTGAACATCAGGAAAAAGATTTTAATGTGAGGGTGACTGAGCACTAGCACAGGCAGGTGATAGAGACTCCAGCCTCAGACACTAAAAAGCCATCTGGACACTGAAAAGTCCTGGGCAGCCTGCACTGGGTGACCCTGCCTGAGCAGGGGAGTTGGTCCAGATGGCCTTGAGCAGTCCCTTCCAGCTTCAACAACTGTGTGATTTTGTGATTTTTTTTTTTTCCTTCAGTTCACTTTCTCCTGTTATCACCCTCCCACTCTTACTCTTTTTCCCATTAATATCTGCTGCCTCAATTGCCTTACTCCCACCTCATTGTCTCACTTCTTACTCTTCGTCTATTTTTTTTTTTT
>VZTH01008168.1:422411-436227 GCA_013397815.1 Aleadryas rufinucha | reverse complement strand
AGTTTAGCTGGCGCTAGGAGTCAGCGTTGTGACACCGGAGCGCTGACATGAAGGCAGAGCCGCTGTCGGCAGCCAGAGGCAACGGCTCGGTCCCGCACGGAGGCAGGAGCGGAGCAGCGCTGCCGCCCCCCGCTTGCACACACGGGGGAGCTGCGGCCCCGCGCCCGCCTCGGCTCCGCTCGCCCCGCAGCGCCCGGCACCGCGCTGCGCTGCCTCCAGCGCTCTGGGCTCCCGGCACAGAGACTGGCGGCGTCACGCTCGGCATCCCGAGATCCAGACAGGCTTACGGGGGAAACCAGCGAATAAATGGAGAAATAAAGGGGAAATAAGGATCTTAAGTGAACTCTCCTACGTCCTCAATGAAGCTTTCATTGCTGAACTTCAAAATGGGTGACTCCTAGTTTTTTAAGGGTGAGAAATCCGAGAGAAAGCTTTTCTCCCTTTCTGACACTTCAGTGGCATGAACTTCGCTTTTCTTAAAGCTACACTTGCCTGTGGGCAATCACCCAAGCTTTTTTTTTTTTTTTTTTTTTTTCCCCCCCACCCCNNNNGCTTTTTTTTTTTTTTTTTTCTTTCCCACTCACAGCATGAATTTATTCTTCACACTTTCTCACATTTTTTTCTGAACATCAGGAAAAAGATTTTAATGTGAGGGTGACTGAGCACTAGCACAGGCAGGTGATAGAGACTCCAGCCTCAGACACTAAAAAGCCATCTGGACACTGAAAAGTCCTGGGCAGCCTGCACTGGGTGACCCTGCCTGAGCAGGGGAGTTGGTCCAGATGGCCTTGAGCAGTCCCTTCCAGCTTCAACAACTGTGTGATTTTGTGATTTTTTTTTTTTCCTTCAGTTCACTTTCTCCTGTTATCACCCTCCCACTCTTACTCTTTTTCCCATTAATATCTGCTGCCTCAATTGCCTTACTCCCACCTCATTGTCTCACTTCTTAATCTTCGTCTATTTTTTTTTTTTTTTCTCTCAGATAGTGGAAGAATATTCTGCCCTTGTGAATTAATTGGAGAGGGTACATGTTCGAAAACTGGTGCTGACAATCAGGTTCTACTGAAGCACCTTCCTTCTCCATAGTAACATGGGACAAGAGGCACTACAGGAGAACATCATCACCATGGCCAAAGGACATCAGTTCAAGTGTACACATGATCAGACATACTTTGTGTAACCAGTAAATTGCACCATTTTTATCAACATAAGTATGTGTCCCTCTGTCACAAAGGCTGCCAACATGCTGGAAGTAAATGTATGCCTCGTTTGTGGGACAGCCATACACATGGTAACTATTCTGCAAAATCAAGTTGAATTTTTTTTTCTTAAAACCCTGATTTCTAAAACCAAATTTAAAGGGTGACAAACAGACCTTACATAGGTTTAAAAGCCAATACTCTAAAAGGAGTCTAAGAACATGCTTCAAAATAGCTCATTCCCTTAAAACGAAAACAAAACAAAAAACAACCTTAGTGCAAGTCCCTTTCATAAACAAAACTGGAGCAGAAGTAAATAACAGAACAGATTATGTGTCTGTAATTTACCAGAAACAAGTCTCACCCCCACCAATCCCTTTCCTCAGCTACTTTACTTGGACATCAAATTACAAAGCTACCTGTCTTTACTACCTGTCCCAGAGGCCAAACTACTCTTGACCATGTTCCTGAGGAAGAGCTGTGCAAACTTTAGTCAAAACTCTGAAGGGAAGAAAACACAGTCTTCCCTTCTGCATCACATGCCCAAGCGAGGGCGTGTGGCATTCCTGGGGGAGAGCATCGCCCAGGAGCTCAGGAAAGTTCTTCCCTGATTCAAAAAGCTGAAACACACCATAAACAAAAGTTAGAAAAAAAGCTTTTCATGCTCTTTCTGTTGCCTCACAAGCTCTGAGCTTACCTCCTGGCACACAATGAAGGCTGTCTTAAGAGAACCAAAAAAAAATTATTGAGCCACTGCTTACATCCATAAAACTAAACACTCAAGCCTGTTATGAAACGACATATTAAATAGTGTTTCAGGATCGCACTATTGTGACTACTTAAATGAGAAAAGAATAATCTGTCTGAGAGAAGAAAGAGTGAGCCCAGTCCTGAGGAAAGATACTTACTATACCTTTGGGCCTTTTCCACAAGTCCCCTATTTCTCACTAACAAATTTAACTCAGACTCTGTTTTAAGGAAGTTTGATGAACCTCACAAAAAATTCTTTCTGTTGCAGAAGCACTAGCTGTTGAATTCAGTTAAGTTTATAGTTGTGATGTTATATGCAGGGGCATACGTTGCTGTACTTTGAGTACAGGGAGACATGTAATTCTGCAGCTTTGGAATTTCCTGAGAGCACAGGGACCACAACAGGTGATGATGGGAGAGATTTCCCAGGATATTTACGCTTTTTGTTCCTCATTCTAATGGTATTTTTCAACATTTCAAAACACAGCAAAATCCACATCCTTCAAGGTGAAAGATTTATGTATTCTTAAAAAAAAATTTCCAATTTCAAAAATAATGCCAACAGTCCTACATAATTCTATCTTTTGTTTGATAAGTCTGCTTCCCGGCAAAAGCCCTGCATTCCAACAATTGCTTACTTTCTTGTTACAGTCTTAGCTGCAGAGTCTTGATAAACAGATGTTTCCATGGAGATGACGAATATCATCCATGTTGCAATGAGATTCTGATTTCATCTTGAACCATTAGCTTTCAAACCACAGCTCATTCATTATTCATTCGCAGTAAGGAAATGGCTGAAACCCAGTGCATTACAGCAGATTAAAATCTGTGCATGCAGTCTAGAAGAAACTGCATTTGTCACCATATAAAATGAACAAAACTCCCTGGAATTAAAATAATGATCCCAGAAGCTGTCCTAAAGGTCTAGAAAAATTTTCCCCTCAATTAATGGGACGCCTACATAAACTACGGGAATTGAGACACATTTTAAATATTAAGGCAGGCAGGGGACTTTCAGAAGGGAAAAAACCCAGTAGATGACATTCAACTGTTTTTCAAACTGTTAGAATTACACTAAATGCTTTTCAGAAACAGGCTTAACAACATAAATCATCAAAACCTATTGGCTTAGTAGGAACATGCGTTTTTTGACTGTTCTTGTATATGAAACCAGTATCTGCGTTCCATTCAGAAAATGTCCTTTATGACTGGCTGACAGATGACTAGAGCCTTTGGCAAGTCTGAGGGAGCCTAAGATGGAGAAAAAGAAATTATTTTCAGTTTTTTTCATAACTAAAAACCTGCACGGTGGCTGCAGTTATTTTTGAAAAGGACCTTTAAGCTCATTAAAGCTTTCCACTCTGCAGGAATGTCTACTTTTTTCTGCTCAACTTAAGAGAAATAGCTGTTCTTCTATATTTAATATATTAAAGGCAGTACAGTTATAAGATGGCCAATTAAAATAATATACAGTATCAATGCACTCTATTAAAACATTTTTTCAGACTTATATCCTGGGCCAGAAGGAGGGAAGAAGTCAGTGCACTATTATTGCTACAAGTAGCACATACTGAAAGAAATTTTGTCTTCTGCACTTCTGCATATAAGGGCTTCAAATTCACAGTAATTTGAAGAAAATTAAATACTCTTTCTTAAATGCTGGCCTAAGACTGGCCTACTTGGAAGGAAGGAATCTGTGACCAATGCTTGAACGACACAGCAGACATGCACTGCAGTGTCCCCTAATACTTACTGGCTGCTGTTGTCATTGCTTGTAACAGCATTTAAATTCACTATAATGGAGGTAGGCAGGAAATTTTTGGCTGATTTTGAGGTGGGAGCTGTGTATATGTATATGACCTGAAGGACATTTTGCCTGGAGGAAAGTTATCGTGCATCTGATCCAGGGAAAAAACAGGACTTACAAAAGTGGGACGTCCTTCACACTTGCCCCGGTTAACAACATCCATGCTCCTGCTGTCTGAGCACTGGAGTTGTCCTGGGAAAAGCATGTCAATTAGAGTAAGTTAGAACCAATTACGTGTCTCTTCATTTGAATTATTGTCCATTAAGAACTGACCTGAGTTTACAGAACGCATTTCATTCCCATAATAGGCTTAATACCAGTGTGACAAGAGGTCGAAGGGTAACAAGAAATGATGAACTGGGATTACTCTGATAGGTAGGAAGGGGACAGTGAGCAGCAGCTCATTTTTTCCCACTAACATGACATGCCATGCCATTTTCATACTACTGCTATCTCACCTAGCTCCTCAGATTACCGTGAAGATGGAACAACCACATGCTCCACTGCACAAGCAGCCATCTCCATCACGTCTCTTCATATCTCACAGATGAGGCTTTATCCAAGCATAGCATAAGGGTGAGATGAAGCAAGTAATACATCTTATTCACGTCAAGAAATATGCAGACAGTCTAGACAAAGCGTTGAGCTCTTCCTGTACAGGTTGTCTCACATGGAGTAGGATGTCTACTAAATGACCTTTTCTGCAGAAATGAACTTGCCAGGGTCACTTTTGTTGCTGCAGAGATGGGGGGAAAGAGTTAACCACTACCCAGCCTTTGAAAACCTTTGAAGATTTGATCCACCACATTAAATTTAGAGAGTTTTTCTTCTGTGAATTCAAAGTAAAAGTTGCAATTGAATTTGTCCATTATTGTAATTCACAGCAGTTAATGCCTGGAGCTGCCTAAGGTTTGAAGTGAGACATTTGGGACATTGGCTGTCAGAAAATGGATTTGTTTCTCAGACCTAACTCTTTTCTCATTTGGCAGGAAATGCTCTCTCTTCATCATGCTCTTCATTTGCTTCTGAGCACAGATTCATAATAACCATGACAGGGTGTTTTCATTCACAAGCACAAATCGTAACTTTCAGAGGAAATAAAAGCAACAGGCAGATAGACAAAGCCATGGAAACCTTTCAGCACAGCACAATGAGGATTCCAGCATGGAGCTAGATGACCAACAGAGTGAAACACATGCTTTTTTCCTTTGAGAATAAAAACAAGAAACCCCAGGATGAAACAAGGTGTTTCAGACACATCTTGGAGTATTTTTTTTGTAACTTCCTAAGATAAACACACAAAAGACTTAAACTTTTGGTGATATTTACTGGAGCCAAAATGTCAGCTATGAAGTCACTGTAGAGTACACTGGATCTTCTGAAGGACAGTGTGATGTTAAGTGTAATGTTTGCAAATACTTGTTTAAACTATAACTTCTCCCTGCTTTCTCTCTCATGGATTTCTACAAACCTGTCACTGTGTGTATCACCTGCTACAGCCTTAACCTTCTCCAACTGGATATGGAGATGGAACTCCACAGGTAGACAGCACAAGACACTCTGAACCCATTAAGAAGTGAGCATACATGGTCCTTCAGCACAAAAGTCATGGCAGACATCTACTTCACCTGAAGGTACAGAAGGAAGCTTTGCTGTCCAACAGTTTCCTCTGGTATTATTTGCAATCAAATGCTGTCATGCTCAATACACTTGACTTTTTGAAATCTGCAGCTTTCAATTCATTTAACAAGCATAATCCAGTATTTACTACTTTTTAAAATACCCTAGAGCATTAAAAAAAAATCTGGAAATTTAGCCAATGTCCACTGGAAAACAAAAACACATACACTTACATAACTGATCATTTCTAAGGTGACAGTGAAGTTTGAAAATCACACCCCTAAAAGTCCAGAACTGGAAATTGAGATGCAGGAAGGGCTAATTAGCAGTCATAACAGACTAATTAATGTACTAAGTCCCAAGAGGGAACAAAGGTTCATACCCTTGTAGCATTTGGGCTATATAGATTTAACTTCTAGGCCTAGGAATACACTCCTGTAGGTTCGGCTCCTAGCTCAGTTTCAGTCAGACATTGCAGAAGCCACCATGTGATTTGTTCCAGTTTAATCAATGTGTTATAATACAGATATATTTTTTGCACATTTACAAAGTGTTCTGAGTTTGAATAGCGTTGAGTAAAAAGCATAATACAGACAAGGAAGTCAATTTTCCTTGAGCACTGAAGGAGAACCTAAATCTTCTACTTTAAATCTAGAAAAAGATATGAAATATTTATCAATGAAAATCATTTGGCCTTGTTCAATGGCATCATATTAAAGCAAGATATAATCTTCAGAAAAAGTTTGCACTAACATCCCTTTTCCTACTAGGAAATAACTGAAGTCAACAGAACAGAATTTGTACTGAGAAGTTGTATGATATTGTAATCCCAGGGTAAAAATCAGCAATGCAAGCACAGAAACTGATTTATTTGAGTTGAAGTCACATTACATGGCGACAAAATGAGTTTATTCCCCTACTTCAGCCAAGCACAGTTGACTGAAAGAAGAAAATCTTTACACAACATGGCCCCACAAGGCAGGTAGGACACCCTGGAGCAACTGTGCCACCATCGGGAAGTCATCCTGCCACTACCTGAAGCCGAACTCATTTTGTGTGCAGCACCATCAAAACTATGGGCCATTGCCGCTAAAGCCTTCTACCAGTGCCTGCTTGGCAGAAAAAGAAAAGGATCAATTATGTCTTCTCCACAACTTAAAAAAACAGGAGAAACAGCAAAAGTAGGAACTGCTCATCTGCCGAACCACCCTGTAGCATTTTTTCCCTAGAATTCTATCTAGTGCAGCTTATCTACTTTTCTTCTTTCCTTCCCAGCTTCCCCCCGCAACCTGACAGCAAGTAATGGACTAAGGGATTTCTCAGCTGAAAAATTGTGGAAGAAACTGTAATAGGATGGAAACGACAGGGCTATCCAAGTTACTGTCCTGAAGCCCCTCAAAGGACCAGGCTTGAAACCCTCCTGCCATCTCATGGTGGCAGAAGCCCAATAGAGAGCCAAGGGAGAGAAGCTCAAAATGTGTGACATCCCTGTGAGTTCAATCCCAAGCCCTCCCTCATGCCGTCCATATTCACTGGGTAAAAGTGGGGCCAAGCACACAGCCTTTGACTGTTGTGCTTTGTCAGCTTTGAAGTCAACCTTCATGGCTAAAAGGCTTGCTGGGCATTTTCAGAATGTACATATCTTCATGGTTTCCAACCTGCTGGATTATGAACTGTAACCAGAATGGACAGAACACCACTGCAGTACTACTGCAATGAAAATCACTTTGATTTTAAATTACTGCTCTCTTCTGAAAGAGATCTTATTTTGGTCTCATGAAACCTCCTTTTCCTAGTTTCTTCTCTGCAGAAAGAATTTATGCAGTATGTAGAGCTGGCTGCACTAGGTGTATATATAGCATTTTGGATCATCATCTTTAATGATCATGTTGAGTTCTTAAACCATTTGCCATCATTTCACGTCAATGTCAGTCCAGAAAACAGCAGGGAAATCTTCAGCAGCAGCTAGTCAGCCATTTCCCTGTTACCAGGCAGGACATAACCCAAACAACTCAAGTGCTTTAAAAGGAAAATTTAGCCCTTCAATATTTTGGAGCGGAGACTACACCAAGGTCAAAGAGAAGCCTTATTTCTCTCCCTATGAAAACTCCAGTTTACTCAGATTTTACAGGGTGTGTGCACTATTCCAATGTGCACCCCATAGAAGCATATTAGAATCTAACAATCTCTTTTTCTAATGCTCTGCCTCCATAGGGCAATATCCAGCCCAAGGAAGTGCAAAGCAATATCGGGGAGGACGTGCCCCTCCCAGCTCTATGACTCAAGGAACTGAAAATCCATTTTTCTATGTGCAATTGCTGCTCCAGCCACCAGATGCTACTGTGGCATTAGAATGGGAGCTGGGGGTTGTGGCTCCTCCCAGTCCACTACTGCGGAATGGACACCACACAGACTTTAATTACATGGCCATACACTACCTCATGCCCCGAGCTGCTGTCCTTCTGAACAGGATAATGAAAAAAGCTTACTTATCTGTAGAACGCTTTCTCATTTGCTGAGAAAGTTGGCAGGTATGCAGTGAACAAAATGAGACAGCGGGGGAAGAGAAGGGTGTCGTGACTGAACACAATGAAGCTGAGCTGTCAAAGAGACCGGTGAAAAGGGCTGCATATTTGGGAGCCTGGGTACAGACACACCATTCTGGCTACCCAGAATCAGAGGATATTTAAGACACTGCATTTCATCTCTCCATGCTTCTGTTCCTTCTGTAAAATGGAGATAATGCCTGCTAACATCTCTGAAATGACTTCATAAGTATTAAAGAGTGGTTCTACCACTTTAATGCATTTACACATGAACTATTAATAGCAGTAAGAATCAACACTGCATACAGTATAGAGAATTAAAAAATGGCTATTTAATGCACAGTTATTCATTTAATTTTTGTTATTTAAAAAAAATACTAAATATGTACAAAGCTCAAAAAAGAAACTGTATCCAATATGTTTTAAGGATCTTTGACAGCAATATATATTTAAAATGCAGTAGCACAACTTAATCTCCAACCTCCTGATAGCTCCATTGAAAAGAAAAATTCAGAATCCAAGGTTAAGGAGAGGCATTCCTGTAGGATGCCTGTAAGAAGGCCAGCACACCATAATCACTGCACTGCTTGTTTGGAATAAAGAGAAAGATGGCCATGGTATCTCGTGGATGGCCAGATCACAAGAATGAAGAGAAACAGAGAACAAGAATGGGTGAGGAAGTCTAGGGTAAAGAGTTCAAACAAGTATCCAAACTACACAGAAATCCTAGATTTTACACTTAACCCTTTCAGCCATTTGCAGTCATTTTCTCCTCCATGTTGCAGCCCCACTGAACAACTGATAATCTTCGCATTATCTCCCTCCCCATTTCACACAATCAAAACACGACTGTGCACTGTCAACCAGAGGGCTGGAACCATGCAGAGATGTGGGAACTGAAAGCTCCACAGCTCTTCCTCCCTCCATGGCCAGACCTGTGTTTTGTATAGCAGCCACTACCTGCTCACATAAGAGCAGCACAGCAGGAGAGCAGCAACTGTCTGTGAGGCTGATCTCTGACGCCACAGGGTAAAAGAAGAAGTGGCATAGGAGTACAATTAGTACCTTAACTTATTCAAAACAAAGTCATCTCATCACCAAATTAAAGGTAATCAAATCACAAGAGAGAGCAATTATGGTTTTTGCCTTATTTTTTTTTTTTTAATCTTAGGATTGCAATGTCCTGACAAGCAATCAGGCTTAAACACTTAAGCTCAACATGAAGAATCTACAGTCCCTTTCTGTGATCTCATTTCCTTTAGATAGCATTTTTCCATCATCAAAAATAAATCCTTATCCTTCCCCACTGAGTCTCAGCTCCTTTCTAGAATCACAGTCAGTCCAACAAGATCAAAGCAGAGCTTCTGTCCTACTGCCCACTGCCTTCTAGCAACTGTCCTGCCCTGTCAGAGCCTCAGCCTTGCCTGAGTCATTTAAATGTATGGCACACAGATGCCTTTCCTCTCATCTTTTTTTTTTTTTACTTTTTGTTAGAGAAAACAAGAGCCTGTGAAACAGGCCAGCTCTCCTCTATTGCTTTACCCTGCAGAGTATTCAGATAAATCCATAAAGGGGTGTGGCTAAAATGGCACCACTAAGCAAACCAAGCATCAGGGATAGCTTCTGTCTTTACAACTGCCTGGAGCACAGTGCTGAGGGGTGCAGAATTGGAATGGGGCAAAGGACAGGAGCAAGAAGGTCAAAGAATGAGGTAGAAAGTGATAAAGAGGGAAACACCACTGTTCAAAAGCACAAAAGGATGCAAACGCCAAAATCTTTCTGGATGAGGAATCCAAGGTTTGGTACCTTTTCCCAGTGATTACTCACCTGGACCTTATTGCCAAGACTGGCTTGCGGGCTTGCAGTTGACTAAAGAAGGAAAGGGTTTGTCATTTTATCTTGAATGAACGTTACCAACGTTTCAAAATAGTCTTATAAGCAACAGGAGAGTCCTTTCTTAAGTAAGTTTTGTAGACTGTTTTTCTGATATAAGCCATAGTGACTTTACAGAGACAAAGGCAAGGGAATGAAAGAATAATATAAATGTGTGTTCACCTCTATTTGGGAGAAAACAGCAGCTGCATCTTAAGGTTTTCTACATATTACCACAACTTCATGCATCACATGTTGAGTTTTGTTTATTGATTAATCTACTAATTGATTATTCCACTCATAAAAGGTGAATAGAATTTATTATTAATAATAGAATAATAATAGAATTTACTTTTCTACTAATTTACAGTTTACTGAAAACTTACAGGTAGCATATAAAGAGTTCCCTGTTTTGCCTAAGTAAAGCCTTGAACCATCCTAGGGATCTTCATTGGCTTCAAAACTTGAACAGTTTGGTCTATGGAAAAAGTCTACTATTACATAGTTCTGGTCTTGGCTCTCCCTCCCTATCAGAAACCAGACAGAGTAATTGCCAAACATCTTCTACTGAAACCCAGCTCTCTAGGTGAATGCCACTTATCCCTCCCTGGGGTCTTGATCTTCTGACAGTGTCTCCATTTTCCTCGTATTGCTGGATTATAATGCAATCCTCCTGACCTACCCTTCCAGATGTGGTTATTGCTGGGCTGAATGGGGCAGCTGGAGGCTTCAGGAGAGAAGAACAAATGCTGCAGTTTCCTCTGCCTTCTGAGACCAGGCTGCAGTTGTCAGACTGTGTAGGTGCCTCAGAAGATCTTCAGGCCTGGAGGAATCCAGAGTACTGCTCACTTCCTACAGAAAGGGTATGCATGCAGAAAATAGTGCCTCTAGGTTCATTACCAAACTCCAAGAGCTTCTTGAAGACAGGGATTTGAGGAATATTATAAAATTCCAACACTTCACAGAGAGAGCGATATTAGAAGCAACAGTTCTGTTTCTTGTAAAGGCTTAAAAGCTACTCTTAAAAGGTAACAGAAGTGGTGAGAAAAGAGATCATTTCACTAAGTTAAACTTGAACAGAATTTAAGCACCTGACACAAAATCCTGCAACTCCCAGCGCAGTTCAGCAGGAGTATTTTAAGCCTGTTTGAAGCAATGCCAGAAGAAATTTCACGTATTTCTCTGAGCTCCTACCATCACACTTATAGCAATCACATTTTAACCATGGAAAACCTCTGAGAAGTAGTACTCAGCAGGCCTAAAAACAGCATTGCTGATTGCGATGGAACTTCACTGCCATTTTCTATTCACAGACCCTTTCAGTTCGTGCAGTGCATGGTGTTATGCAAGGCAATTTTCCAGTTATAATGAGGTTTAAAATAACTGAGAGACAATCTAGAAAAAAAAAAAAAGAGCACATGCACTAGGTATTCTTATGCATTTCAGCTTCAACATAAGTATGGTTTTCCAGCTACATCTTGATACATTGGAAGAGAAGCCTGACATTTTTTGATACAATTAAGCACAAGATTTGGATCCTAAGTGATTCACACTGAACTGAGAGCTGTTTAAATTCCTCAATGATAACTCTTTTGCTTCTAAAGCATTTTCTTACTTCTCTAATTTTGTCAAGTATGATACCACAACAAGGTGAACAGGAATTGCTAGGAACCAGCAGCACACAGCATCACAACTGTCTGCCATGAGAAGCAGGGACATGCCTCTCCTGTGGAAGCGAGTTACTGCCTGGGAAGGCAAAGTAGCCCCTGCTGAGTCTGTGCTGCTGTAGAGACACTGCTTCCAATGGTACCTTGTAAATTTAAAACTACTGTGGAAATCTCTACTGTGTGCTCTTGTGACAGCAGCACAGACAAAAACTGAGGCTTTCACACACGTGTCAAAATAATATTTTCCAAAAGGTACCCTTTAGAAGAAACAGGAGCAAAATGGAATCCTTTTGTCAACTTTAATTTTCATGCAACAGTAAAACTGTGGATGAGGGTGGAGGCAGTTGGATTTGGATGGAATTTGCTGATCATGCACAGGTTTTTTTTTTTCCTCCTCTATGACCACAAAACTGCTAATAAAGCAGGATATGGAAGACAAAGCCAGAGGAGTTCTCCTACATATCTGTATGTATGTGGGAAATGATAAATTCAAAACACTTAAATCTTTCTGACTTTAGTTTACCCCAAACAACTATTATGTATCTGAAAGACACAGGGAACACCTGTGAATTTTCAGCAGCTGTCAATGAGCCACCATTCCAGCAGAACACACATTACTTTGCTGTAGGACGACATGCTAAATGACTTAAATGTTGGTGATTCTCTGCCCTTCTGAAGTTCCTAAAAGGTGCTGGGCTGGTGCCTGTGAAGGACAAACACCTCCCATTACAGTTCACCTGAAAGAGCCACAGAGCAGCACCGAGGACTGTCCCGTGGGACAGGTGCTGGGCAGCAGAAGTCTGTCCTGTGCCCTTCCAGCTCAAGGACTCTTCTTTCCTTCTGCACCTTCACAGGCCTTTGGAGGACTAGTGAGCTCATCTGATAGTTTTCAAATGGTTGACTTGCCAAACAGTGCCATAAAATTCCTACTTTCCAAGGCAACAATCTCATACAAGCATTTCAAGGAAAAGTCATATAGGTGTTACAGGCCTGATTGCTTACATATATGAGGAGCCTATTTTATGCACTGGTAACAGGAACCTTCTATGTATCTGTGCAACTTCAAGAAGTCTGCTGTGAGGGTCTCAATCATCTATACCTTAAGAGAGGTTCAGTCAATTTTCTTTGCACACTTCTTTGTCTATGCTCTTTTCCAATGCAACAAACCTTTCCAAGCAGAGGGAAACTGCAGAGGGAAACTCCAAGTTCAGTTTTATTAGGTAATCTAATTGCATCCCTAATTCCAGCTTCTGATCAACCCTACTGAAAATATGTATTTAAATGCTACTTTCACACAGAAGGGAAGCCAAAAAATATATTAGTATCAAGAAATTTAATTGCAGGCAACAAAGCATTATTGAAAAGCATTTTCACTCTTTTTTTTTCCCGTCTGCAATATTTCTTCTAGAAGAAATGCCAAGAAGAGCCATTCTAATTCAGGATCTCTCCAGGTACATTTGACATTTCAGAGCAGCTCAACCTCATTTGCCCCTTTGCCCGTCTGCCTCACCAGCCACCCAAACATTTACACTCCAGAGATCTGTACAGAATCTGACTTTTTCTCAATTGCTATTTTCTCCTTCTTCCCTTCCACTAGAATGAATAATACTCTTTTCCATCACTGCACAGTGACTGAGCTTTCACTTTTCCACACTTCAAGACAGGAAATGTATGCCTGACTTTTTGTTGAAACCAACAGCTGCATTTCACTGCTTCTGTTTTTAAAACATTCTATGCAATCATGTTAAAAAAAAAAAGGCAAAATGACTTATGGAAGGCTAAATCTGTCTTCTGGATAAAGAACAGGACAGTAGCTACATATTTCTTCCATGACTGTGGGCATAACATATTGGAAAAAAAACAGGTTTTGTTGTCCAGAACCTGTGACTTGGACAATTGAGATAACATGGGCTAAAAGCTGTCCTCGGTTTGGTGGTTTAAAAAAAGCAATTTAAAGCATGCTTTATCAAATCACACAAATGGAAAGGAGATGAATAAATAGTAGCCCTAAAAGGAAAAAAAAACAAACAAACAAACAGTAAAGAAATAAGATAAAGGAAAATTCCCACTTCCAGTGACTCAGGATACTGAATATTAAGCAAATTAAGAGCAAAAGCAGTAGTCTGGGTTCTCTATGGATAAGGATGGCAATTTTTTTAATAGAGAGGCAGAAAAGGTTTGTCTATCCTCCATTTCAGAAGTGGCAGAGAAGTTACTACATTAAGTCATAACAAAGTGTGTTCCAGTCCATTGAAAAGTGAAGAGAGTACTGGGAAGTCGCTACTACATAAAAACAAACAAACAAACAAACAAAAAAAAAAAAAAAAAAAACAACCAAAAAAAAAAAAAAAAAAC